>WURT03131097.1:0-11498 GCA_009936505.3 Holothuria glaberrima | reverse complement strand
TAAATATGACCCGACATAACCACTCTTCCTAAATGAATATGCAGCAGTACGAACGTTGCATGTGGGCGAGGCTTATCTTTCGATAATGAGCTGGTTCGATGAAGAAATTATTGCTTCTATCCTATTCAGGGCCGTAGCGAGCGGGGGTGTGGGGTGTCACCCCGCCCCATATTTGGACGCCGTCGGCAAATTTTCGGTCTGTCGGCAAGAAGGGGAGAGGGGAAGGAAACGAGGAGAGGAGGAAAAGAAGAGGAAGGAAGGGAAAGGAAGAGGAAGGGAGTGAAAGGGAAGACAGAGAATTGAAAGAAAAAAGAGAGAGAGAAAGGGGACGCGCCGCCTGTCTGTTATCGACCATTTCGATTTTCGGCTCTTCATCTAATTGGCCAATTCAAGTTGAAGGCTCGTCGGCAAATTCATCATGCATGTGACGGCCGTATCAACCGCCGTCGGTGTAATTGGACGAGTGACCGAGTCCGTCGGCAACTCGAGTAAAGAAAGGGAATTTAAGACTTAGGCGCGCTATTTCCGGTCATATGACCATTGTTTTAGCCAGCCCTATTTGTGCGACAATGTCGCATTAACGGCGACAAATGTCGCACAAGAAAATCTTACAAGCAAATTCTACACGGGTGTAAATTTTGACAGATTCAGCCTCACCAGAATAATTTTGCCAGTTCCTTGCTGCCAACATATCATATTTGTCTGCTTTAATTGCGACAGGACTTCCTAATTCACAAGTCTTTGTTTTAACCTCCGAGCCCCACTACCCTTCTTACTCGAAGTTCAGAAAGTAGACTCGATTCCGTGCATAACGTTCGCGGCCCAGTATTTTTATGCAGTAAAATATTTGTCACCAAGATTTTTTGGCTCCTCATTAGGGCAGAAATACACTCAAATATTGCACCATTTGCAATCTAGGCACCTTTTAAATTCCAAAAATTTTCCAAAGGGGAGGGGGTCACCCCCTCCCCCATTTCACAGATCAGTAAATTTGGCATTGAGAAAACGTCCTAGCTAAAACACTGCATATGACATTCTTGTTAAAACACTTTATGGACATTATACCTCACTTTTATCATCACCATGTGTTCAACAGCACCCAATTCCCATGGAGAGGGTATTCTTAGCCCGTTTTCTAAACCCTAACGTTGACTTCAAACACATTTTGCAAATTCCTGAGGACCCGGTTTACCCACAAACATCATGGGAAAAAATAATGCGTGCCGCGCGTGTCTTCCCTTCACTGCAAACTCAGGCGTTCAACTTTGAACACCAAAATTTACACTGTCACCCCACACACACACACACACACACACACACCACTGATGCCACTTTTTTATTTAGTTTCTAAAAATAGGTTAATTTTTATAATACAAATTCTACTTCAAGAATGTAGCATATGTGGCACCAGATTGTATGTAAGGACACCTGATTTTTCAAAACTTTTCAATGGGGAGGGGGACATACGTGCCCTTAGATCCCTCCCCCAGGCCGGCAATCACACAACTGCATTAACCCCCCCCCCCCTTGAGAGAAATCCTGGTTACGCCACTGTAACAGTTCCTCTTTTATACCATCCTCTGCGACGAGCCCTGGCTCTTTTCATCACAAGACTAAGAAGAGTAAACTAACGTTGTAAAGTTTACTTCATGGGTTTGGCCCAACACTGTGTCAATCATAGGCTACATACGTAGACAGTTCCTTGAGGGAATATTGTAAATTTCGCGAAAGAATTTGAACGACTTCCTTCAAATTAACAAAGGTTACCACTTACTTCTTGGTAAACATGGACCTACTGGAGATTGCTCAAACCTTAAGTTTATGGAAATGTTCCAATATCTCAAAGAATGCCAAAAAACAAATCTTTTCACTCGGATTTCTTTGTACTACCTTTGTTATCTTGCAAATTGATTATCAATGCACACATGCTTTAAGTCTAATGGCAAAAGCGTTGTGGATTATGCCATTGTATCTATGTCGCTGCTCCCTACTATCACTAACTTTTCCATTGGTGATTTTGACTGTTACCTTTCTGAAATTCATACTTCAATTTGCATCACTTTTAACTCTAAAAATAAGCTTGCTGGTGATTTGTCTGAACTTCACGATGATCTTCAGAGTATATATTGTCGATAGTTGTGAGGATACTGCGACACCTACTAACATCAGTGTCATACGCATGGGGGGGGGCATTGGGCCATGCCCCCCATCACGGATGCCAATTTTTTTAGATCCTAAAAATACGTAACTTTGTAACAGAAAGTTTACTTCAAAAGATAGCATATGTTGCACCAGATTGCATGTAAAGACACCCAATTTTTCAAAAAGTTTCAAAGGGAAGGGGTGGGGAGGGGGACACTCCTCCACTTTAACCCCTCCCCAATGCCGGCGATCACTGATGCCTTTTTATTTTAGTTCCTAACAAAATACGCAAATTTTGAAACAAATTTTACTTAAAAAGGTAGCATACGTGCTACCAGATTACATGTAAAGACGACCAATTTTTCAATAATTTTCAAAGGGAGGGGATGAGGTTACCCCCTCCCCTTAGACCCCTCCCCAGGCCGGCGATTACTCGACATACTGCATCCCTCCCCCAAGTTATGTCGACAACGTAATCAACAACTTTATGAAATATTGTCCTGAGGATGTTTTGGAGCTTGTAGTTAAGGTGTTTAATCTTATTGTCTCGTCAGGACTTATCCCAACTGAGTGGTGCATAGGTATTATTCTACCGATGTATAAAAACAGAGGGTCTGTCAATGATCCAGATAAGTAGGCCTATCGTGGTATCACTTTACTTAGCTGCATTAGGAAGTTGTTTACAGCCTGTATCAATTCAAGACTTACATTTTATTTTGACGGCATTGGTTATAGGTGAAGAACAGGCTGGGTTTCGCGAGGGCTGTAGCACAACCTTTGACCACCACTAAAGACAATAGGGTTCCCCCTTTCATCACGACAAATCTATATACAAATGTTAAAATTGTCCGTCATTGCTATCTTGAGATATCGAGTTTATGAGGTTTTCGGTTTTTGACCTCTAGTGACCTCAAAAGACCTTTGACCTCAACCAAAAACAAAAGGGTTCTTTCTCTCGACAGGATAAATCTTTAATCAAATATAAAAAGTGTACGTCATTCCTATCTTAAAATATCATATTTACTAGCCATTTACGAGGTTTTCGCAGTTTAAAGAGAGAATGCAGTCACCCCAATAAAGAATTGTACAGTTGACTATCCTATTCCGTGAATGGCTCTTGAGAATCATGTGAAAATATTTTTCTCACTCAATTGTAAAATTTACAAGGAGCAACTGCTTGATTTGCCTTCAACATGCAATATTTATGTCCTAAAATATCATGACACATACTTGGAAGAGAATAAGAAGAAATTTGTGACATTTAGCTATTATTTCAAAATAAGTTTGAGGGGACTCCTTACGACTTTTAAGCTCTGATGACCTCAAATGACCTTTGACCTCCACCAAAATCGACTTAGGAGTTCTTCCTCTTAACATGAAAAATTTGTTTACAAAATATGAAGTGTCCGCTTTTGTTGTCTCAGATATCGTGTTGACAAGCTTATTGCCACATACTCACATACACACACGCATATCACCATTGCATAGATTCCTTGCCTATCTTCGGCAAGGAATCGAAAAAGGGTGGCCAGTGCCTGATGAGCGCGAAGAAAAAGCTCTGATATTCATTCTATCATTATTGTCAAAATTACTTATACTCGTTATTGAGGTATCACCACTTACGATCCCTGATGTGGTGTTTGGGCCGGCCCGCCTAGGCGAGGACCCGGCAGGAGTGCAAAGTTCCAAGGCTTGCAAATTTTAAGGCATCAGTGTTTAAAATAAACGGACATTAGACTATCAGATGAAACCGTTTAATTATCCTCATATGTTATTGATGCAAGTTTAATAAGCGCAAAAAAATCGCACTCTTAGCAGTTTTCGAACATAAATTGGGTTAAATATAACCGATGTGAGAATTATATTAAACGGACAGGACTCACGCGGCTACGGTGGGCCCACAGCTCTTGTGAAAAGATGTTGAAGCAAAAATTCTGGAATATATTTCCTAGTAAGGCAGCCGCCCTCCACAACACAAAGTTCACAAAAGTGAATGCGCGCAAAGCACGCAGCAAAAATGTAGTTTTGAGAATTATGTGCAATTTTAGGCCGTTGATTGACCGAAAAAGAGACAGAGGGTCCTGGTGTCCAAATGGCCATTTAAAACATGATTTTTTGCATTATTTTTTAATCCCTGAAATCTCATTGGGGACATATTGGGCACATCAAACTATTGGGGGCATGTGCTTATTGGCCCCCGTCTTGACGACGCCACCGACGCCCTGCACCCTCATACTGACTCCCAGCTCCTTCAGTGTAACACTTGAGCAAGTTTATTAGAAAACACAAAAATAAAACTACAAATCATGGTATCATCATATTTTTGCTTTGTGTATTTCTTCTGAAAAGGGTCGAAAATATGAAATTAAAGAAGTTTTTGGTGCCTTAGAATTTACTGTACATGGAAGAAACTGTTGATGTTAGTGTGGTAGAGACCACATGCGGTTCATTGGCACAGAGGTCAACACTCGTACAGTGCCATTCCGCACAAAGTATAGTCTGATAGTGGGACTTAATTTTGCTTAGATGTGGATAAACAAAGTGTAAGGAAATTAGCACAAGGCCAGAAGACCTCTGTCGGAATCGATCATGGATATATCTGGTGTGGGCATAACGTTAATAGAAAATATGAAATTCTGGTTGGCCTGAGCGTTGCTGTCGAACACCAAAAATTGTTAGTTTTCGACTGCACACCTGTCTAACGTTTGCTATATGCTAAAGGTGGTAAAATCCATTTCAACGAAGATTCTGGACAGTAGCCTACGTAGCTTATACGAGGCCAGTAGGTCATACCTGCGCCGAGCACTAGCTATTAATGTTAAGAAAACAGTGAGCAACAAATGTAGGACAAGTATTCCTGTAAGGGTTGTAATAAGCTTAATGCAGTGGCCATAGCAATCAGTCGATGACCTCCAAGTAACGTCCCGTCACTACAACAGTTAACTGTCATTAAATTGCCCTAGATTGACAGAACAGTTAACTGAAGAAGAGGAAACTGCGTCCATCTCGCGATGTAGGCCTACTGGTAACGATGCAGTCATTTCCCAATTGGACGATGTATCTTGTACATCGGACAATCGGTTCTTTGTACAGAGCACATTTGTAAGACCGCATAGTCCGAAATCAGTTTTGACTGTAAGAATAAAGAAAAAACTGTAGATTTGTGATTTTCGCTCTCTCTTTTTTGGTTTCTTAAAGAATTGATAAAAGACAGTCTCAGCTGGATATAAACAGTATATATTTGGAATCCTCCATAAATTTCATGCCCATTAAAAACATTTTACTTCATTTTGATGGGGGAAATTTATATGGCTTTGTGGTAATATACATGGCATTCAGTCATCTATTTAAAGTAACTTCGCCCTAATGTATATATATATATATATATATATATATATATATCACTCTCTGACCATGACGAAGAGCAAGTATTGCACGGAGGCTCTGCGAAAGCAATTTGTGGCTGCTTTATTCACCGATCAAATTAAAGCCTTCCACTATTTTGTATCTCTTCCATGATTGAGCCATTCATTTCTAAAGCATTGTTGTCTACCGTTTTTCCGTTAATATATATATATATACATGTATGTACATATACATGTATGTGTATATGTACATTTACACACTGAGAAAAAGCAACAGACCAGTAAACACTCAAGAGAAAACGAAAACACTGGTGAAACATTAAGAACTCTTTTAGCTTTCGAGACCTCCGAAACTTTCTTCAGAATCACATTTAAACAACTAAACACATACAACGACAAAACAGAAACATTCAAACGAAGAGGAAAGCCAGTATAAAGCGATCAAATGGTCAAAAGGTCAAAAGTAAGAACTAAAACCTAAAGGAGGTACACACATAACAAACGTAAGACTAAAAATTTGATGAAGAATTCAATTTATTATCTTTAATTCTTGACAAACCTGTAACAAGTATTAGAAATCCGATGTTGAGCAAAGAGATTAAGATGAAGTAGATAAAGACTACAGTGTCACCGTCATCGTCTGAGAGACCGGAAGCCACTATAGACATGTTGAAGTTGATGAGCCATAGCGAAATAAGCTACATGAAAAGAATGGCCTGAAAAGCTTAAGTACCTTTGAATTTATATAACCAGGAAGCAAATTCATTCAACAGGTTATTTTAGTTGATTTTATTTTAGAACAATTATGGCCGATAATCTAAACAATGTTCTAGTTCACTAATTAGATGATGTTTTAACATCTCATTCCTGCCATGTGCACATACCCCATGCAAATTTAAAATTCAACTTTTGGAAAATGGCATTTTAAAATTTGTAATAATAGCAGCATTATAAACCAATCTAGGGTCACCACTGTGGATATTGGATTATCTTTTGTTGTAGAAAGAATAAGACTTGCAAGTGTTACCCAGACTTACTTGTAATCTATTCTCTGTCTTATCCTTGTACGGATTCGTATGAATATGGATGCATATGAACAATACAGACAATGAAAGTCCACATATCATGGACAGTCCTTCCCATCCAAAGATTGTCGGGATAAAATTCAGTATAAACTTCCTTACGAGTTCCACTATGTCCCAATACCAACACTCTGATCTGTAGTTTTCGCAAAGAAAATAGACCCATGTTGGGTATTCGGTAAGATGTAAACCATCTGCACGTCGTGCCTTTGACCATTTCCACAATTTAGTGAACAAAACGGCTGGAAAGATGACTAAATAGATTAAAAGAGGCATAGCTACGAAACAGTACAATGTATGAGTAGCCGAGTCACAGTTTATGGTATAGTCTGAATGAAGAAGGCGAACTGATGTGTTTTCACTTTGATCCAGAAACAATGAATCACAACGAAACAGTTTAAAGATGGTAGTACAAGCTTCAGTGTAAGTAAGAAACAATGAAACGACAAATAGTTTTAGAAAATAAGCTTTCAAATCTGTTAATGCTGGTAACAAACACTCGTTGTATCGACATTTGACCATTTTCAAAATCAGGTATGTCAACACCAACATTCCAGTGAAAGCCATATATCCTGTGTAGACTACTTTGAGTTGGACATGCGCATTCCATGTTACTCTGAAACACCCAGGAATAGACAACGTTGATGTCAGTGAAATACTCAAAATACTCATAATCTCCAAAATGAAGGTTTGCAAGGGTGGTGACCAAATGAAAGTGCCACAGTAGTACCAATAGTGAGAAACTACTTGATAGAAACCAACGACAATTTTTCCTCTGGATATCACTTTATCTGCCAAGGACCTTCGTCCAATGGTCATGATCTCGTTGATAGATCCTGGAATTCGTTGTAATCTTGATTGAATAATGATAACCCTTACAAAAGCTACCAGGAATGCTACAAACAGTAAAAGCTTGGGTACAATTCTCCATGTTGAAGTGCATTTTCTGCAACGACCAAATAAGTTGTAGTATCCGCTCTCGCAGACAGTACATTGCCATCCATGGTGTCCTTCTCGGCAATTTCCTTTCAGGTTATCCACATTGTTAGCACAAGTCTCCTTTACTGGACACTTGTGAGCTTTAGGAAGGGTACCGTTGAACATAGTTGTTTCTTTGTTGTAAGTTTCATCAAAGATCTGCAAGTTTTCCACAAAGTTTTTGTAAGATTCAATATCCGAAGAACTCCAGTCCCAGTAGTAACCTGATCTAATTCTTACAATATCTCCCAAACACTCTAATCCCTCCTCTGGGCACACAAAACATTTATCAAACCTGTTCACACGATAGTGATTTTTGAGACAGTAACAGGCTCGAAATCCTGCCCACTGCTGCTTGTCTGTTCCTTCTGGACAAACCTGACAACTTTTGGGAGAACTGCCTCCACCTGGAAGGACATAGGTACCTGGATTACAATGTTTACAAAAGATTCCCTCAACGTCTTCCGTAAAACTGCCAACCTCATCTTGATAGAAACCACCTATTCATAATTTAAAAAAGAACAAAGAGACTAAAGGCATTTCAACTAGCGTTTAATTGGGCCCTAAATTTTGCGGGAACATTTTGGTGATATTTGCTTTATACTCTGAATTCTGTATAGTTTTGTTGTAAAGCACGACTAGGTCTCCAGGTCAGCGTATTCAAAACTTTTGACAAAGATGTCAAAGTGCTTTAATAAGGTTTTCGCTGGACTGATTTCAATGACATTAAAATTATCCATCTTGAGAGCATGGCTTAAGAACCAACAAGTTCAAAGTTTTCAAAATGTAACTTTGTTTAGTTGAAGTCTTCAGAAGTCCATTTAGTTTTCAAAAAGTTGTTCTTTTTTGAAACGGTTTAATGTCTTCAAGTAAATGTTCTTCGCACCTGAAGGAAATTACTAGGTGTCAAGCTTCTTATTGTCTACAAGTAGGAATTCAAACAGTCAAAACGAAAACTACGACCATTCACATGTGCACATGATAAAAAAGGATCTTTAAAGGATGAGATTTAGAGACCAACACTGGGCAAAGCGCTAGTCAGTGGTGAAAATTCAACATGCCAATGGTTTAGGAGGGTCTAGTTAAATAAGGCATTAATTCACCATTCGCTTCTAAATAATTTAAGTAACAGAAATTCCTAAACCCACGATAAAATAGTATCGTGGTGGCTTTAACTGTGTGGTTGGCCAAAAATTGATTCTCTAACATTAAAAACCTTATTCATTCTAGAAACCTAATTCATTCAGCGAAAGAAAAAGAAATAATCAGATATGTATCGCCATGAGCTGGTCGGCCACTGTCTTACTAGAAAAACAGTCATGACTGGAAATCTACCGACTTTGGTAGCCAATGGCACCCATTTACAAGAAACACATTGAGCTCAATATTGAAACCGAACTGGTTCGACCTTTATTTACCAATACATTTCTTGAAGTGATGAAATAAGATGAAACTTTGACCATGGAGCAACTACGAAGTAGCCCCATGCTTTGACACACGAGTCAGGTTAGCTAGTGGCTTTACTCTAAATCATAAAGATTGGTAACAATCTACCTGCTGGACAGGGAGTACAGCCTCCTTTAAATATACGGGTGTAAGTTCCTGTCGGACACGTCGTGCAGTTTACAATGCGTAGTTCTGTCTTTGCAATATGTTCACAAATGAACCCTCCATTGCTTAGGGCTGCTTGCAGTCCACTCCTTGCAACAATTTGTATATTGATCAATTCACTATGTGAGGCACATGTCCTGTGATTTAGAGTAAAGAGGTAAAAAATAGCCTGAGGCAAAGGTTCTCAAGGTTTTGAACCGCGGGCCATATTTACCTCAATTTTTACTTCGTTATGATTGTTTTACCCAGACCTCATCCTAAAAGTTTGATTTCTGAATTATTTTTTAACATTCTGTGGCCCATGCGGCCCACGTCGCGGGCTGCAAGTGAACTACGGGTAGCCATTTGAGAATTGAAGCCTAAGGGCAAACTCAATTACCATAACCTGAACTGTCATTTTTATAATCACCAACACTTTGATATGTATCGTTCGTTGTAAGTGAAGTATACTGGTAAAACTTCTGTTGTTTCTTAGCTGTTTTACTGTTATATCATCACTAGGTAGTAGAGCACTCCCAGGGAAATTCCATTCGGACCATTTGCCCAAAACCCATTCTATCCGAAATGGTCTTAAATGGTTTCAAGTGGTTTTTAAGTAGTTATGAATGGTGCCAACTGGTCTTAAAAATGCAAATGGTAATCTCAACTGGTTTTTTAACTGGTTTCAAATGGTTATAAAGGGGTTTGGAATGGAAAATTGACCAAAACACATTCTAAACCATTTGGAACCTGAATGGTTTCAAATGGTTTCTGTCAAATCGAATTTAACCCTGGGCTTCGTCAAGCCCGCGAGGGTTTTTTGTTCTACTTCCCTCACATTATGAAGAATTTATGTAGATTTAAGTAAATATTATATTTATTTATACATTTATGGTGTGAAAAACACATAAATGAAATGAAGGCTACCATGTGACGGTGTTTCTCTATAGCTCGTTACTAAATTGTTAATAACTTGTCGGTTTAACATTCTACATTTTGAAACATCATGAAGATATTATTAAGAGAAATGAAGGTATAGATGCGAACGGTTCGCTGATGTGAAAAGATAAGGCTGAAGTTGTAAAGACTACTTATTCTTCTAAAGGAAGGCATGGTTTGATATAAATGGAGCAGGAGAAAGGTGAAAATTATGTTCTGTTTGACTTATTGAAGAATACATGTTACCTCACTTAGCTGAAAACAAATTAGAACAATTAATTAGGCTATAATTAACTGCGCCTTAAATTACAGACCCTATATACGCGATGTCGCCCGGTTGAAATCTTTAAATTATATATTAAAATAAAAACTTACATTGTCATATCTTTTAAGTGCTTGGGTAAGACAACACTGTCGCACATCAGGTGTCTGTACAAATATAGAAAATCGATGGTTATGGCATGGAATGTTGCACCAAGTAACAGTGATGGTGCCAGTTGGGGGCCGGGATCATTCACCTGTTGGGGAAGGCTGGTCCCCATTGGGGGAACCATTGCAATTTCGTCGGGAGCCGTAATGAGTACGATAAATTATGAAGTTCCTGACGACGGCCCCCACGATTTGCTTGCTCTAATTCAGAGATTCCCTTCAACGCAGAAAATTTTGCCTTTGACATCTTTTCGGATACTCTTCTCCCGTATCGAGGCTTCGGGTTGCTGTCCCCTACCCTGACCGAGAGCATAATCCCTTGTCGGCCAAATTCTGGCACTCACCGTTGAGCATTTTCTGGAAAAAATAGCCCTCTAAATTTCATTTGCAAAGAAAATAATTTTATACACTAGGTGTTTGATATTACTTACACAGTGGCATTTGGTGCAAGACTGGTCATTGATTTGGCTGATAGCCCTGAAATTGGGTTATCTCGAAGATCTCTGCAGAAGTACCAAAAAAAGTCGATACTTCGAATTGGAAGTAAGTATGTTTTAATTTACTACAATTACGTTAGTGTTGAAATTTGTTTTAGTTTGAAAATTGAAAAAACTTTCGTTTTATGTGTATATAAGATATTTTTCGACTGTGCCTTAGTATAAACACGTGGTTTGGTCGTGATCTTTAATTTTATATTATACAAATAATTAATATTTATGAGTGTGATAGTATGAATAATTTCATGAGTTGAGGGATTCACCGTTCTATTCAAGGAGGCGAAGCCGACTTAAATAAGACATTCATCTTTCACCGAATGAAATTATTCATAATATCACACGAATGGAAAGGGCCAAACAACACCGTGCGTTATTCAAGATTATATAACACCTTGTTAATTTCTCTACATCTGATTGGAGGATTGGTGGTCACATGCCATGGGTTACTTCGTACTATTGCACGGCCGTGGGTTAGT
>WURT03131086.1:0-11498 GCA_009936505.3 Holothuria glaberrima | reverse complement strand
ATTTAAGGAAGTGTATGCAATCAAATACTTTTAAACGTAAGCTTAAAGAATATCTTATTTATGCACAGCAATGATACATAAGTTACTTTTTGTATTGTTTTGTCAACCTTGTTCCTTTTTTCTTGTATTTGCTCTAATGTTTAGGGGTGATTACTCCTATAAGCTTTTCCAAGCTTCCTGTAATTACTCCTCAGCTTCTTCCTAGTTTTCATATTCTGTAAATTTATCTTCTTTACATGTCAATGGATTGAGTCTGAAATAAAGTTTTGTGAACCTGAACTGATAAAAATTAAAAGTAATCATTGGCTATTTCATCTTTAGCCAGTGTATATGGTGGTGTATTCAAGCTGAAGATGGTTTATTCGTCAGGCAGAGAAACCGACATAAGAACGCGTCCAAGGTGGGGATCCAGGGATCTCCCAGGATTTGGGGAGAAAAGCACCCTCAGTTAAATGGGATTTTCCAGGGTTTGAGAACCTTGAAATCATAATCAGGACTGTGGAATTTTCAGCCTTTCTGTATTTTTGCTTAAGTAGGCAAACCTTCATTTATAGTTCTGAAATCTCAGGGGAGCAATATAGCGCCCTCTGCGCTGCAGGCTACGGCCCTGGTTACCATTTTCCTTCTTTGTGCTTATTGCATTTCATGACTACCTTTTTATTTTCAGTAAAAATGTTATAGACAAAACTGCATCGCCCGTTTTTTATTCCTTGCCAAAGGCAGAAGGAACCTATGCAATCACGCGGGCGATTGTGTGTGCATGTATGTGGGTAATTCTGTGACTTTGTGACGCTTGCCTTGTAAACACAATATCTCAAGATAGCACTAATGGATAATTTTCATACTTGGTGTATAGAAGTACTATATTAAGAGAAAGAATTCCTACTTTTTAGTGAAGGTCAAAGATCATGTGAGGTCACCAGAGGTCAAAAACCAAATACCTTGTAAACACAATATCTCCAGGTAGAAAGCATTGATGTTTTACATACCTAGCATGTGGATGCGTTATAGTCAAAAGATTAGCCCTAATGGTTTGGTAAGGGTCAAAGGTTATTTGAGGTCACCGGAAGTGAAAATACGAAATTCTTAAAAAACTGTTTGTTAACACGATATTTCAAGATATATCAACATACCTCAAGATAGCAATGATGGACAATCCAAGGGCGTAGGGAGCGGGGCTGGGGCAGCAGCCCCTCCCTACACGGGTCAGGGGGGCAAAAGGAAGGCAGACGAAAAAACTAAAACAGAAAAAAAGAAGTCAAAGAATGAAAAAAATTGAAAGAGGAGGAAGAGAAAAATGAACATTTTTGTGTATTTTTTTGTTCAGATCCCAGGCTCTTGGGGCGCACGTCGAGTCACTTGCCCACCCCCCAAACAACCCTTGTGACGCCACTGTTTACAGGCAACGTGGTAGGCTACGTGAAGGGAGTGAGCTCAAGCGCTAAACAACATATTTGCAACCTTATGGCCATTCAGACTCAAACTGATTCGGCTTGAATAAGCATCCAATCAGTCAGGAAGATGGACAAGTTATCCATGTCTACTCATTCTGTGGGCTCAACCTGTCATGGCCATTGTCTTCGGAACCAGTGTATTGGGTGGTATAGTCTACTATCTGTTTACTGTAATGTAGAAACTCGTTTCAACCCGTTCATGGGACGCGCACAGCCCAAAAGATGGGTTCATATTTAACAAATCGGGGACGGATTAAACTCGCCCGCAGTGGAAACGGGTAGTAACGGGCTTCCGCTCTCAATGCCCCATCATCGCGCTGCGTTGCACTTTGTTGAACCTACTCTCCGCAAGGGCGGCGGACAAATTTCCGTTCCGCATTGACATCGTCGGGTAAGTAAAAAATGGACTTTACACTCACCTCAATAGGACATGGTTCACCGGGAGCAGAATTAAGCGTGTACTAGTGATAAGTACACTCCTTTCTATCGACTGACGGATAATGCTTTTAATTTTACGGTATGTTACCTGGAACACTGTTTCCCCACGTTAATCTTGCCAATACGCTTTTGGTGACGAAAAAAAATCTTAACTTTCTAAAACATATATAATAAAAGTTGTTTGTAACCCATTTTTCTTATCCTCAGCCCTACTTAACATGTTGACCTTATCCAGACACGTAACCACGCCTACAAAAAACAATTGTTTAACTTCGAAGAAACTGTTTCTATCAGTCTCGTAGTCAGAGTGGGGGAAGACAGTCCCTCCCGTGAAGACCACATAGGCGAAGGAAAAAGGGACAGCAAGGGAGACAGCCCCCGCACTCTGAAAGGTGGGGTGGAAACCTCGGTTCGTCCTCTCCACTTTGGATGACATGCTGCCAAAATATGGCATTGAATAGGATGAAATTACTTCAAAGTTTATCAAACATTGCACCATTTTGCATCTAGGGCACTTTAAATAGTCAAAAAATTTCCAAGGGGAAGAGGAACACTTAGACCCTTGCCCCAGGACACTAGCATTCACTTCCGTCCCACACTTTCAAAAAGCTTCCTACGAAGACTATTGCCCCTCCCCCCCCCCTTGGAAGATTGGCTGACGGGCTTTATTTGAAAATCCTTGGCAATTTCCCTTTTTTAAATGCTAAAATGCAAAAGTTGTCAGGTTGCCCGCTTGCTTGGCTCCCACAACAAATTTCTATGATAGCACCTGGCAAAACATATCACACTAAATTGGGCCACTGGAAACAAACACTCTGCCCCAAACCTTACGAGTCTGACCATGATCACTCACTAAATTGTATGATGCTGCTTTTTCTGTATCTGATTGAATTAAGAATTAAACGTAATAGACCTTATGCAGTGACGTCATCATCTACCTTGGTAGCCGCCATCTTAGAGTACATGCTGTACTACAAGGTCTGCAAAAGTATGTGTAGGCCTACACATGCACATACACATGTCCACTCAGGCTGAGTATGCCTACCGCTTTTCATGACCCGGTGACGACACTGGCATACTGTCTTTTTAAAGATCGTTAAACTATTAAGCCAAAACAATCGTGATTCTTCTTTCCCTTCTAGATAGCTATGTTCAGAAACATACCGTACTCGATACATAAAAGTTTGTTCTTTTCTTTGAAAGAATTTAAAAGAGCTTGGTAACACTTAGCTTCGCCCTCTCCTAATTTGATTGTAAAATACAAATCATTGATTCCACTTGAACGTCAGCAGAATATATTTTCAAATGTCATAAGTATTTACAATGACCAAGTAGTCAGTTTCATAGTCTGCCCTGCCCACTAATTTATTAAATGCCTCAGTGGAGCTTTACTGCGAAACACTCATGTAACTTTCATATATGCAGAATAACAGACACCTGCTTTGAGCCCGAGTTCAGTTGTGCCCCCTCTCAAACTAATTTCGATTCCTACATCCCATTACAGGGTTCGGAATGAGTCCGAATCCTCACTCGGTTACAGCCCTATATATGATTTCATGTTGGAGGTGAAGACTCTTCTTTGGAGGACGAAATTTTATTCCAAATACCCCTTACAGTCTTCTTGCCTTCTTCTAACCTTCCTTTCGCAGTGTCTTCCATTTGCATTCTGTGGTTATGTTTGTCTATAGCGCATGTAGTCTCTCATTATAGCTTATCTCAAGACTGTCATTTATTTCCTTTGACGTTTTCACTGTTTTGTTTTTCACAAGGGACATAAGAAATGTTCTTTTCAAAGTTCGTAAAAGCAATGAGTCACTACGGTGAAGCCAGGCTTCCTTGACTGAAAATTATATCATGTATTACTCAAACTGTCAATTTCGACGGAAAGTTTATTTCCATTTTCGCAGCACGTAGCCATTTGCAACGAAATCTTTTGAAAAATCTCTCTAACCGCTGAAATAATTATTGTTTTCTATAAATCATGCTTTGTAACAAAAAACTATGCACTGAAACGTTTACTGTACTTTTGTTCTGAAATGGAGATAATCTGTTTACTACATTAAACAAGCCTTCTAATTACAACGGCCAATAAAGGCATCCTTAAAAAATCAGGGCGTCTGATAGGTTTGACACGCACTCATTTTAGTCACTTTAAAGAACTGTATGTGTTTAATTACAACGTTGTGGTATGTACAGCAATATTTTTGCAAGTCCTAATGAGGCAATGAAAGCTGAAATGATACTTCGGTATGGTTCCTTTTGCGTCTTTAGTTCTTTGGTTCAGATGTTCAAAGGATAAAAGATATCATTTTTCCTATTGAATTTCCAAATGAAGGATTTATTTTCAAATTAATTGCCAAAACTAATTCCAAATTGATTTAATTCAGAAAATTTCGATGTAAAGAAGGGCATAATTGAACTTAAAAATCCCCTTCAAAACATTTTCTTGCCCTTTTGGTAAAGTCTGGTGGTTAGTTGATAGTCTTAGGGGAAAAACGAAATTACTGCAATGGCTGAAGAAGAGTAAGATCCTGATTAGTTTGCATTGACGGAAAAACTGGCCAAATAATCCGAAGTGGCTCCACCCATTGGAGAACAGGATGGCTTTGACACTTTCAGGAAAAGCATACGATACTTTTGATAAATTAAAAGCTTATCACTCGCTCAACAGTGTCGTTAACCGATGATCTATAGTTGAGGGGAGGGGAAGGAGACCACGATAAATGTGTTGTTAGAGAGGAGGGGTTGTCATGCCCTTTAAAATGAATACTTAATCTTACCGATAGACTATTGTTGAACTGTATGAAAGCAGAGTGTTTGAACAGAGCAATAAGTGGGCAGTGGTCCTAAAAGACAGACTGAGATAGTCCTTGAACTGGACCGTTTACTACGTTAACGGTGGAACCTACTCCGTCTAGTGCGGAGTAAAACAAAGTGTACGCAGCATAGAGTCCAGTTCTGAGGACTTATAGGTTGGGGAGGAACATTTACCCCACTTTGTCAAAGCCGAAAGCATTTGCCAGCGGGAACACCTAGACATCCATGTTCTAAGAGTCCCCCTCTCCTTTGGAAATTTGTGATTATTTAAAGTGCCCTAGATGCAAAATGGTGCAATGTTTGAAGTAATTTCATTCTGTTCTAGGTAATATTTTGGCAGCGTGTCATCCAAGTGAGGGGGAGGATGGGGCGAAACAAGGTTTCCTCCCCCACCAATCAGAGTGGGGCGGTCGACTCCTCTACCCCCCTTTTCCTACGCCTATCTGCACAGGTGAAGCAATAGGTTACACCTACAAAGTGAAAGCGTTTACTGACAGAGATTTTTCGTTGTTTAGTGTACTTTTTTGTGTGTGCAATTTTTAAAACTGTTGTACCTCCCGTAAAATCATGCGGCATTGTAGGCGGAATAATGAATGATGGTGTAATAAGGATGATGAGACTTTAGGGGGTACATTTTTCCCTCAATATGCATTAGGACGAACATACATTTGTCGAAAACGTCGTACAATGTTCACGATTTTATCATAATGTTGGGAGCGGACTGGTAGCCTGGTTTGATCATTCTCCCAAGATGAAGGCATTGAGTTGTATAAATTCATCCGTCTATGTGTGATCTTCACTGGAGGGAGTGGGGAACGGCTGGGATTGTTCATGTCAGGATGTGCATATATGAAACTGCCATCATGGAATATACTCAACTCCATAAAGATGAGTATTTACTGTGTGCAAAATAATATTATGGCAATTCTTTTAATCATGATTTCGAATTCGTATCAAGTATCGACGCCGTACGCTCTAAATCCTGTCATTTATCTTCTGAGATACGTACCCCACGTTAAATTAATGCTGGAAAAATGTACGTTTCATGTTCACAAGCAGTGTAGAGTCTTCTCCGTACATACTTAAAAGAAGGGTTGAAGTATTTTTGACTGGTTTGCGAGATATCAGCGAGTTGTAGTTTCACATTTCCACCAAAAGTGAACTTAAAGGGCAGGTGACCTCATAGACTCATATTAGTAAACAATGTATTGTATTTTATTTAGTGTTGGACCGATCATCGGTATTCTCCGTCGGTGTCGGCCGATGCTCCCCTTTTTCATCCAGTATCGGTATCGGTAAAATTTTCCTTTATTGCCGATATCACCTGACCGATATTTATCATCCTACACGTCATAAAAATGGTACACTCTTTTAGGAAATTTTTAATACAAGTTCCAATACTTCACTTCATCAACATGAAGCGACAGTTGCGGTGCCTGGTGGTCTTTGTTTAGTATGCAGAACGCTTACATCCTAGATATCGTCATCGGATCGGTACCAGCCGATGTTGAGGACTAAAATATCAGTATCGGTAAAGCTACTTGCAATACCGGTACAATTATTTTATCAAAGTGTAATTTAATTATCCCCTTCCATTATGTCTCATGCTTTCCTATTTCGCATGCATGTGAGGTATAGGAAGCTTTACTTTCCCCGTCGGAAACTACTATCCCTGATTAAAAATCGAAGAAACAATTAAAGGGCAACTTCTTGTCATCCCAGACAGTTCCAGTTCTCCCAACTAAGAAACTTGTATAGCTCCTTCCATAACTGTATAAAGTGCCTCCTTGCCCAGCCCCAAACCTATTTTATTGTTACAGGCCACGTCTTAGTGAACATACAAGGCTATAATGTGTAATCCAAACTCTCTCTGCATTGTGTGGAACATGAGCTACTCTGAATCATTTGGATCTTCAAACTTTGATGTCAATCAAAGAGCAGTAACCAACTGAGAAGTTTGATACACCCACATGAAAATGTACTTTGGGCTGATGACTGTTTGTCTTTAAGGCATTTTTCATTGATGTAAGGAGAGGAGATCACTCCAGCTTGCTTCAAGTTAAAATTAATTTGGGTAACAGATTTAGTAAACTTTGCCTGCTAATATTTAGATAACTACACATCAAATCAATAGAATAGATCAGAATGCTGGCGTCTGAATTCCTCTTTGACTTATTAGAGCTAATTTTTGTTCAAACCCGCCACTTACGCAACGTCTTCCATTCAAATTATAGAGTTATGTTTGTCTATTGCATATATTCCCTCATTATTGCTTATTTTACGTCAGTCATTTGTTTCTTTTTCACGCTTTTTTCATGTTTTATTTGTTACTAAAACGAAATTTGAAAGAATCTTTAATTGTGAAGATAATTACAGATCATTATATGGTTAAAATAAAATCCGGGGTTACTTGATTGAAAAATATGTTATGCATCATCCAAATTATAAGCTTCGACCAAAAATCTGCCTCAGATTTTAACACAAAGTCGCCTTTGCAACAAAATCTTTTGAAGAATCTTTTGATACATTGAAAAAGTAAAAATGTTCTAAAAATTATGCTTTGACACGAAAACTGAACACTTTAAAGTACTTCCTTTTTTATAATCTGAAGTGGAGGTAATGTATTTACCACCTACAACAACCATGCTAATTGCAACAGCCAATGAACCCTTAGAAAATCAATGGGTCCCACAGGACTCACAAACTCTCAATTCACCCACTTCAAGACCTAATGTTAAAGGACGCCATGACCATATATATTTTACGACTTCGGTGAAATATATTTCAGAAAATGAAACCACAAGATTTTGAAGGTCGGAGATGGCTCTCATGTGAGGGTACTGCTTTACATGCTAGACATCCCCTGATCAGATCCCGGTCAGTCGGTAAAACCATCTGAAAATTTTGAAACGTTGCTTGTAGGCAGTTGACGCAGTTCCCTGCTAAAAGTGGTGCGAGTTTCAGTTGTCTGACTTTGGAAGTTGTACAATACACATTTTAGCTGTCCGGGCAGTGATGTAGGGCACGGCAAGAAATACCCACCCCTAAGTTGACCCTTTTCTGAAAAGTGGCCCTAGACTGGGGATACAATCAGTCCGTCACGGTTCGTGAAAACGTCGAATGACAGTGCCGGGAGCAGGGACTGGGAGCAATTAGCATATCCCTCTCGTTACCCTCTGCAGCATTAGTCGAAAAGAGAAGGCGAACATCACTGGTGTTCATCAACGATTACACTATCAATAGATGATCTTTTTCAAAAGTCCCCTCGACTCTTTGGCAAAGAGCTGAAGGGCGAAAACCAAACGTTTACTCCAGAAGTTCTGCTCCCCAAAGGAGCTACGTCCCAAGAGACAACTTCAACTGAGCCTGACCAACCCCCGGCCTTCAGACCTCTACATTATGGGTCCGTCATGCGTGGTCCCGTTCTAGACTGGCTGAAAAGAACAGATACTACACATGGTCTTAGCCAAAAGGCCGAGAAGCGGAGAAAGTAGCACAGCTACTGTCACACTATCAATAAAAGAGAGCCCTCAATCATCCCACGTGGCTTCCTGGTTTGGAAGCGATCAACCTAAACCTATTGTAATCAGGGAGCTGCTACTTGGACCAAGTAGCAGCTCCCTGTTGTAAATAAAGGTATGTGGACACGTAACCAAAATAGTTGTTTTACTCAACATTAGATTAAGATCTCCCCAATGAAAAATATGTTGGAACTATTTGAATATCTTTGACCTTTCCCAAGATATGCAAAGTTTCACCATTTCTGTGATTTTCGACTCAGCAATGCAAAAGATGTGACGTGGAGGTTGCACAGTGTCTGACAATTAGGCTATTCTTCTGAAAATCCTTTAAAAATTATCTGTGAATTACTTAACAGCTAGGTTTTAGTATGGCGTATGATGGGAACAGTTTTAAGCGGTAATTAACTACTAGTCTAACATAAGCATATCAGTGCATGCCACCTTTTCTTGGAATGAAGTTTCAACAAACAAAAGTGAATTATGACACATACCTCATTAGTCCCTGTATGCACGTCACAAATTTGCCTACATAGCTAATGATTATTCATGATATAGGTGCAAAATAGTAATTTTCTTATAACATAGTCAATATTTCAGAGACTTTGAAAGGAATTGTGACAATTTGTAACGTATCTATAGCTTTCTACATCAAATAGGCAGGTGTTACATTTAAAAATGTCCACATACCTTTATGGTGCATACTTTATCATTTTGACTGTCTCATTTTACCCGAACAGAAGATGTGCCTCAGACTGTAGTATACATTGCATGACTGACTACCTAGGATGGTTTTGAAGGACTTTAGTAAGTTATATGGAGAATTCAAAACCTTGGAAGTCTTACCATACTACTTCCGTACTGTCCGGCGGCTCCGGCCATGGATATAGCACGGGGTTCAACCCCCCCCCCGGCCCTATTCCCTGGACACGGAGCTGGGATATATTTATTGACATGTTTGACCAGAATACTCGTCGATAACAGTTGTAAATATTCAAATGACGTCAGCTGAGAAGCTCAATGATTTTCGAGAACCTGAATATTTATGTAGCAAAGGTTGAAAAATTCAAATGATGAGAATTAAAAATAAATGACCATGTTACGGAATTCTTTGGAAACTTTGTTTTCGGATTTAACTAGAACAAAGGCTCAGTACATATATACCAAAGAGTGAAGATTTGGTTTATACCGTGCATTCATGCCCTTAATAAGTTCTCTGTTAATGCCATAAGTAATCGATATAGACTTGACGACAGGATAAAATTCTTGTACTTAAAATATTCTTGTAAGGTTGACACACTCATTTCTAATGAAAAGCTAAAACTAAAGTTTATTGAGATATTATGGGATTTGTAGTGTTGGAGATAACGTCATGTACTGTCCCAAGTTTTCAGTTTCAAGGTTGTACCATAGGTATATCGTATATATATATATATATATATACATATATATACGTATATACATATATATATATATATACGTATATACATATATATACGTAACGGACAAATGGGAAGATTTCTTTCATTTGTATATATATATATATATATACATATATATATATATCGATAAGTTAAAATTACAACTGAGAAATAAAGAATATCAAGATAATGTTAATTCTTTACGAGAAATATGACGTTTGTTAACATCTAATGAAATCTCAAAGTGAGCAAAATTCTGCAGGGAAACTATCTGAGTCAAAGAGGAAGAATTTTCATTTCC
Organism: Holothuria glaberrima; assembly: GCA_009936505.3. Classification (NCBI taxonomy): domain Eukaryota; kingdom Metazoa; phylum Echinodermata; class Holothuroidea; order Aspidochirotida; family Holothuriidae; genus Holothuria; species Holothuria glaberrima. The sequence continues at coordinate 1,549 of WURT03131086.1, read as the reverse complement.
ACGCGGGGCAAGGAGTAACCAAATCCTCTAAAAGTCTTCCAAGCAATACCAGTGGAGCCAGGCGGCCCTTGATCGCAGTCGTAGTAGATCCCATTCAAATTTGCTTCATAACTACTGCTGTACCACCAGCCGCCTTTGTATTTCTGGGCACAATTAATTGAATATGCATCGTTGTCTCTGTCAAAGGTACTGAAAGGTTGGTAGCGATGATACGAAAGAGAGTCACCTGAAAATAAAGATATGCAATGAAATAAGACAGGATCCATGGGATATCAACAGGTAGACCAAGTTAACAGTAACCTTTAAATTTTTTTAAAGATATATTTTGATACCCATTCACTTTGTTGACTCCAACAGGTATAGCATAAGCTGCCAGTTCATACCTGTTTCTTCTGTTAAAAACCTGTTGCAGGCATTTCAACAGGTGCACATGTCAACAGTAACCTGTTAATTTTATAAGAGTTACATTTTGATACACGTTGATTTTGTTAACTCCAACAGGAATAACATGAGCTGCGTGTTCATACCTATTTATTCTGGTACAAACCTGTTGCAGGCATTTCAACAGGTGCACATGTCAACAGTGACCTATTAATTTTATAAGAGTTATATTTGATACTCGTTGACTTTGTTAACTCCAACAGGTATAGCATAAGCTGTTAGTTCATACCTTTTTCTTCTGGTACAAACCTGTTGCAGGCATTTCAACAGGTGCACATGTCAACAGTAACCTGTTAATTTTATAAGAGTTACATTTTGATACACGTTGATTTTGTTAACTCCAACAGGAATAACATGAGCTGCGTGTTCATACCTATTTATTCTGGTACAAACCTGTTGCAGGCATTTCAACAGGTGCACATGTCAACAGTGACCTATTAATTTTATAAGAGTTATATTTGATACTCGTTGACTTTGTTAACTCCAACAGGTATAGCATAAGCTGTTAGTTCATACCTTTTTCTTCTGGTACAAACCTGTTGCAGGCGTTTCAACAGGTGCACATGTCAACAGTAACATGTTAATTTCATAGAACGTATCTTTTGATACTCGTTGACTTTGCTCATTCCAACAGGTAAATGATTAGTTGCCTGTTCATGCCTGTTACTACTGGTTCGGACCTGTTGGCATGTCAAGAGGTATTAACCGGAATATCCCCTAGATCGGTCTAGTTAGGCTTCTCAAGATGAACATTTTTTTTCAGAACACTTATTTTTTACTGCATGAAAAAACCCGGGGTCTTTTTAACATACACAGTGGGGGCTGTCCCCAGTCCCATACACAGCCCCCACTCAGCTCATTTGCCCCCCTCCCGTATGGCCTCTTTTTGCGGGAAATTTTATTTCAAACGTGTGAACATTGCCCAATTTTATGCTGACAGGATAGGGGAAAGTACTAAACTCCTTCACTCACTACTTAAAGAAAATAAGCATATGTGGCACCAGATTGCATGCAAGGACACCTAATTTTTGAAAAATTTCCAAAGTTGATGCCGATTTTTTTTTTTTTTTAGTTCCTAAAAATACGTCAATTTTTTAATACAAGTTTA
>WURT03131042.1:0-11498 GCA_009936505.3 Holothuria glaberrima | reverse complement strand
AGATTGCACTGCTAAGGTAGGACAGTAATGGAGACAGACTTTCAAGTTGATAGACAAGAAGTCTGTTTGGTAATGTTGAGGATTTTATCCACTTCCAGAACATTGACACTTCCAGATTTTAAATATGAAGCTTTGGATGTGTGGCAATATATGCATTTCAGTTCATTTGTGTTGTTAGCTGTTAAAACTATCCTTTTAATTATGACCTGATTAGGTCGCTGTGATATTAACTGGCCTCATTTTACATAGACAAGTGGTTTTGCAATGGTCTGACAGTGATCCAGATAGACTTAGAAGTTGACAGGCAGCAGCTTAATTCTATTATTTTCACTAAGGAAAAATGGGGCATTTTTTTTTGGAGAATGTGGTGAAGGATTTCTTTCTTCCTCCTTTAGATTTTAATATTAGTAAATATCTGTCTTGATCATGTGTTACATGCAATCACACCAAGCAGTTGTGTACACAGTATTTACCAAGGAGGGGGGAGGGGAAGCCATATGTAGAGTTTGCGACAGAGGGATATTGTTAGCTGTTAAAACTTTCGTCTTAACTATGTCCTGATTAGGTCACTGTGATATTAACTACAGGGATGTAAGACTTCTGGCAATTGCCGGATTTCCGGCAATTTTGTTTTTCCAAAAAAAACCTCAGGCTGCCGATCGCATCTCAGCTGCCGGAAAAAAAAATTGTGTTCCTTAAAATCTCCGGCAAAGGACTACAACTCGGTAGCCAGAAAAGAAAAATTGGTGTGCCTAAAAAATCTCTGGATGAAGGGCAGGAAAAAAATGTGTTCATTACTTCTGACTACATCTGGAAATTGTAGTTTCAAGAGGCCTCTTAAACATGATCATATAGCCTTTACAGAAGCCGGCTGTGTATGATAATACAGCCGTCCTATTGCCATGGCTTCCCGCTACACAGAAATCGAGTTCTGCCTGCCCGCATAGCTAGTCCTTGCCGCGAACAAAAATATTCTAGAGCTGTGCGTTCACGCACACATACGCACACACGCCATCATGAATGCATAGGTTTCTCTTATCATCGAAACCAAAAATTGTGCCTTTAAATTTTCCTAGTGTAAACAATCCACACATTCACCGGTTTCAAGGTCCCATGAACAGAGGTATCCCATTTCGATTCAACCAAGACACTGGACATCACGTCATAGGTACATCTGGGAACGAAAAATGTCCCATTTGTGCGTCTTTGAACTTTTGGGCTTCCGTACAATAAGACTGTACAACACCGGGTAGTGGTTTAGTATCCACATCTTACAGGGCTCCTCCGCGCATGGCCCGGTATGCAGGGCGTGTCTGTTCGTGGAATAGTAGGACCTGTCTACACAGCATATGGTTCAATCTTGTTCAATCAGCAATGATACAGATAACGTCTGGTTTTACAGGTGTAATGTTGTGTCTCTCTCCACGACTAATAGGAGACTTTCCTTTTTATATTCGCCAGCTCTTATTCGAGAAACCTCTCGAAGTAACAAATTCTAGAATGTTCCAATACACAATACATATATTTCTAGGAAGTGAAGTTTCCAGACACAATTACTGCCAAATTTAGTGTCTTGAGTCAGGCAGTTCCTTCCAGAAGGAAGTCGAATCTTCTCGAAGTGGAAACGTGGTAAGTTCTAGAAAGGACTCCAAGAAATTGTAGCTAGAATTTTCTGGAGCTTTCATTCGTCAAAGGATTCAAGCTGGTACTTCTGGCAAGCCTGTCGTGCCCCGTAACAATAACGTATCTATATACTAAGTATGAAATCAATCCAAGCTTCATAACTTGAGATACCGCGTTAACACGGTTTCCAAAGTTTGACCCCCGGTGACCCCAGATGACCCTCGACCCCCGATAAAAACAACAGAGTTCATGCTCTCACCATAATGCATCTACATACTTAGTATGGAATCAATCCAAGCTTGCTAACTTGAGATATCGTGTTAACTAGGTTTTCGGAGTTTGACCCCTGTAACCTCAGATGACCTTTGACCCCCACCAAAAACAATAGGGTTCTTCCTCTCAACATGGGGCACCTATGTACTAAGTTTGAGAACTGTCAGGGTTTCCCTTCTTGAGATATCATGTTAACAAGCAGTGTCACAGACACATACATACACACAATGCACATGTATACAAACATACACGCCATCATGAATGCATAGGTTTCTCTTATCGAAACCCGAAATGAATTCCTGAAACGTTCTGTCCGCATACGCAGCAGGGTGTAAAATCTCCTTGGCTTGGAGTAAAACCTGTGTAGAGGATGATCAGGATCACAGACAATGCCAGATGCATACTGGGAGCAAACATGATCAATATATAGTCATGATAAATTGGAGTGTACTTCCTAAAATACTTCTTCATGAGTTCTAATTGGCCACTGAAACAGGAAGATAACCACACTGGAGCACAATAAATGATGAAAGAAAAAACATTGTCTGAAAAAGCCAAAGTTGTTTGTCAAAAACCAGACCAAAACCAGCAAGTTTCCTAATACAGTATAGCCTCTGTCTGGCTTTTGCTAACATGTTTGCAATATGAGTATCCCAAGCAAGTGTATGACTGAAGGTAAGCCCAAGATATTTGAAATCAGACACAACCTCAATGGCACAATTATCAATAGTAAATAGGGTCGTGATTCTGAACTGTACAGAAATCAACTATCATTTCTTTAGTCTTAGTACCATTAATGAACAAGAAATGCCTGTTACACCAGTCAATTGTTTCTTCAATGACAAAGTTGTAGTTATCAATTCACTGCGGATAATTATCATTGCATAACCCAACAATAGCTGTGTCATCTGCATATTTTAAAACATAAACATTATCATAACGTGAGGACAGAGTCTGTGTAGATTGCAAACAATAAAGGGGATAGGTAACAACCTTGTAGAACCCCAGTATTAGTCACATCACTTTTGACTCCAATCACTCCATTACATTGCACATACTGAGTACAATATTATAATTAACATAAGGACTTACAAGATGTAATAACTGTGAACAACAGATAGTATTAAATGCGGAAAGACTGAAAAAATCTATAAAACAAACCTGGGCGTAATTACCAAGATGTTGACGTAATTTAGTATCTAACGTCAAGCATGCATCCGCACTTGATCTATTACTATGAAATGCGAATTGATACTTATCAAGTGAAGGCATACAATTTAAAAGTTCAGCAAGAATAACTTTTTCAAAGCACTTCATAATGACACTCGTAAGAGCAATTGGATGGTGGTCCTTATTCATAAATGAATGAGAAACTTTGGGCAAGGGAATAATGTTACTCTTCCTCCAATCATTTGGTATATAACAATTTTTCAAACACTGTAAATATCTTATGGTTGATTTGGGCAATTTCGGCATGGCAATAATTTAATAACCAACCCGGTATGTTGTCTGGTCCACTGGTCCACATGACGGAGAAGGGTTTACACGACCTGGGGACAGTGATGACATCATCTAAGGTGAACAGCGGTTCTAAGCTGCCGTCAACATCGGGTAAGTCAAAGACTTGCTTTGGTCTTTCAAACCGACAGAAAAATTCATTCAAATCTTCAGCCACAGCATTTGTATAATCAGCTTCCAATTCAGTACACCCCATCATGAGTTTTAAACCTCTCCGCATTTCTTTTGGATTTGTTGCTGCTTACGACATCACTTTATCCTTATAACGACGTTTGGCTTTTTGAATCTCTGATCTAATTATAGCGTTTATAGTTCTAAAATCTTCCTTGGTTTCCCTCAGTAGATGTTTCTCTTTCAGCAGATTTTGAACCCAAGCAGTTATCAATGGGTGAGTGTTAGGATAGATTCTAAATGGTTTAACTGGAACTAATGAATCAATACAGAACTGTAAATAGTTGGATACCACCGTAACAGTTTGTTCAATGCTGTCATGCTCGATTAACGTCTCCCAGTCTGTTGTCTCCAGCATGTGACGTAAGCTATCAATCATAATTGGATCAACATACATGAGGCGGGATTTAACAATAGGCTTATCCTTTTTGAACTTGGTAACATAACATGGCTTTAGGTGAATTGTCAAATGATCAGAAGTGCCCAAGGGTGGCAGTGACGAACACCGATGTAGGTCCTTTATTGATGTGAAACATTGATCGAGGATATGATCCCCCCTTGTAGCGACTGTCACTTGTGGATGAAGATCCTTTAGGACCCGTTGGTTAAAGTCCCCCAAAGTGATAATAACACCCTTTGGCTGTTGTGACTCACAAATGCGAACTACATCTTCAATTTTGTTAAGAGCAATCTTACTGTCAGCATTTAGTGGTACATAGATGAGTAAAATATTCAATTGCATTAATTTCTCTTGGCAAATTAAACAGTTGGCAAATTATCCTCATTAATTAAAGATCGCAGGAGCAGAAAATCTGTCTGATGGAAACATTGTTGCACCATTTCTTGTTTATCCATGCAATTAATCCACCACCCTTGGTTTTCCCACTGGCTATATGATACCGATCAGCTCTACATAGATCCTGGAACAGTCAATGTGGTATCTGGAGTTGAGGGCTGTAACCATGAGTCTGTTGCAGCTATAATACAAGAGTCACATATTTTTTGGATAGCACTGAGGTTTCCGAAAAATTCACCTAACTTATTATTCACTGATTGTGCGTAGAGAAAAATGATAGATGGGCAGGTTTTCCGTAACTTACCCCTTTTACCACTTCGTCCACCCCATTGTTTGCAACGAATGGATCTCAATAAAGCTCGATCACCATTCTCGTATACCTGTTTCAGGTAGCTATTGTTCCTGTGTTTACAGAATGCTAGTAGTTGGTCCCGTGTATACTGAATAGGCCTGATACATCTATCCATCAACACATGTTAACACACGTTAAAACACATAGGCGGCGGTACGTTCGTTTGTAGGCCTAAACTATAGGTTTTCGGCCACGGTATAGTCGGAACTGTAAGGCAAAGACTATGGATGATTACCTTGTGAAAAAATTTCCAGATATAAATATCGTGTCCTCGGGAACTTGTAGAACAAATATGTTAAACTGTTATCTTGAAAAGTGATCATTCGGAGTAAAAAGATTGAAAAATTTCGAGAGCTTGTAAGATCTAGGCTGCTGCAAAGCGGAGCCACAAACAATTGTCTTTTAAAAAAAATTTCTTTTAGATTGTTTAGTACCCAAGTGTCTGATTTAATGTATGTTTCTCCAGCCAATTGTTATGAAGTACTATGTATAGTAAATCATCTTAACCAGAATGCAATAATGCATTTAGGTTTCGATGATGTATGTTTGATTCCCAAAAATGCCATGTTGTCCCATTTCTTTCAGTCACTGGTCAAATGCCATCTTAACATCTTGGAAAAATTCAGTTTTGTGGTCATATTTGATCTTGGGAATTCTTGGGAAATTTTGCATTTTGACCTTATGGAGACCCCAGAGGACAATCTTGTGAATTCTGAAAAAATTTTTCTTTTTGACCTCTGGAAGCCCCAGATATCAATCTTCGGAATTCTTGGGAAATTTTGCTATTTAACATGTGGCGACCCAGAAAAAGATCTTGAGAATTCTTGAGAAACTTTCTTTTTTGACCTGTGAGGAACCCAGATAAAGATCTTGGTTTTCAGAGTTTGACTCCTGGTGACCCCAGATGAATTTTGAGCCCTACCAAAAACAATTGGGTTCTTCCACTCACCATAGCACATCTACATACTAAGTATGAGATCAATCAAAGCTTCCTACCTTAAGATAGTGTTAACAAGGTTTTCAGTGTTTGACCCCAGATGACCTTTGACCCCCATAAAAAATAAGAGGGTTCTTCCTCTTACCATAACACATCTACATACTAAATATGAAATCAATCCAAGCTTTCTACCTTGAGATATCTTGTTTACAAGGTTTTCAGAGTTTGACCCCTGATGACCCCAGTTAACCTTTGACCCCACCAAAAATAAAAGGGTTCTTCCTCTCACCATAAGGCAACTACATACTAAGTATGAAATCAATCCAAGCTTCCTACCTCAAGATATCATGTTAACAAGGTTTTCAGAGTTTGACCCCAGGTGACCCCAGATGACCTTTGACCCCCATCAAAAACAATAGGGATCTTCCTCTTACCATAACACGTCTAAATGATAAGTATGAAATCAATCCAAGCTTTCTACCTTGAGATATCGTGTTAACAAGGTTTTCAGATTTTGACCCCTGGTGACCCCAGATGACCTCTGACCCCTACCAAAAACAGTAGGGTTCTTCCTCTTACCATAACGCATCTACATACTAAGTATGAAATCAATCCAAGCTTTCTACCTTGAGATATTGTGTTAACAAGGTTTTCAGAGTTTGACCCCCCGTGACCCCAGATGACCTCACCAAAAACAAACAGGTTCTTCCCTTAACCATAACGCTTCTACATACTTAGTATGAAATCAATCCAAGCTCCTACCTTGAGATATTCTGTTAACAAGGTTTTCAGAATTTGACCCCTAGTGATGCCAGATGACCTTTGACCCCCACCAAAAACAATAGGGTTCTTCCTCTTACCACAACGCATCTGCATACTAAGTATGAAACCAATCCAAGCTTCCTAACTTGAGATATCATGTTAACAAGGTTTTTACAGTTTGACCCCCGGTGACACCTGACCTTTGACCCCCACCAAAAACAATAGGGTTCTCCCTCTTAATATGGGGCATCTATGTACCAAGTTTGAGAACTGTCAGACTTTCCCTTCTAGAGATATCATGTTAACGAGCAGTGTCACAAACACACACACATGCACACACACAACATCACCATCACATAGGTTCCTTGCCTGCCTTCGGCAAGGAATCAATAATCAGACTTTATTTCAACATAGTTTGATCTCTGGTGACCCTTCTTGAGATATCATGCACACAAGATTTTCAGGGTTTGACCCCCGGTGACCTCAGATGACCTTTGACCCCCACCAAAAACAATAGGGTTCTTCCTCTTACCATAACACATCTACATACTAAGTATGAAATTCATCCAAGCTTCCTACCTTGAGATATTGTGCACACAAGGTTTTCAGAGTTTGACCCCCTGTGATCCCAGATGACCTTTGACCCCCACCAAAAACAATAGGCTTCTTCCTCTCAATATGGGGCATCTATGTACCACGTTTGAGAATTTTCGGAGTTTCCCTTCTTGAGATATCTGGCACACAAGCTAAGCGTCACAAACACACACACATACCTGCACATACAGGTTTTTTTTCCTATCAATTATGAGAGGACCTTGTTGTTCTTTCCTTTGTGATTGCTTCCTTAACTCTAACCTTAACAATAGACTGTCTATTGTTCAACACATGAGGACCTCTGAAATCTATTGTTCTGACACCTGAGGACCTCATCTTGAATTGAAAATGTCCTCACCTTGACTGAAATGTTGGGTCCATACACACATACATACACACGTACGCCATCATGACCGCATAGGTTTCTCTTTCATCGAAACCAAAAAGTACTCGCCAGGTATGAACTATATTAAACACTCCAGGATGCCTCCTCTAATCCAGTAACTCCAACTGCCTATATTTGCAATCTCTCGTTATCGACCAGTACTGTCCCCTTTCATCTGAAAGAAGCTAGAGTTACTCAAGTCTTCAAAGTACACCACAAGTCTAAAATTTCAAAAAAAGGAAGTTACAAAGCTTGAAAAATGCATTCAATTGGTCCACCTCCCATCTTCACAGGGGATTCCTGTGCTGAGATAAAAAATGGTTTAAGCTTATTCACTCAATTTAAAATGGTAGATTGTACAATATTTAATTTGTGATGTCATTCTTGTACTACACAAAAGTACCCTTTTCTTTGTTTTTTCGAAGCCACTGCACCTTGTGCCAAAATGTAATCACTCTCTTACTACAGGATGACTTGGCTACAGAAGCCCCATCTGCAAAATATTCTATGCAAGAAAACATTAGGTTTGTAAAAGTCATATAAACATTTTCACTTTCAAATGGAAACAAAAGCATGTAATTCTCATTGTACAAGAAGAAAAATTTTTGCACGATCCTCCATTTCAAATAAATGTTATAAGTTTCACATTTGATACCCCAGGAAAGGAATAAGCTCTGAAAATTGTAGTTGGAATAATGAGATTCGTTTTCCAACCTCTAAAATATATATTGTATTGCCATTACAACATTATTGCATGGGTCCTTCTAGGCCTGCGTAGATGGTAGGGTTGACCATCATTACCCATGCCCTGTCCATATGACAATTTAGGGATGACCACGAGCCAGAAGGTCAGAGGCTCAGCAGGCACTGGTCTAGCCTGATCTCTGGCTTATCCTCCTCGTGGCTCATCAGTCAAGAATTAGTCTCCGACTCTGTAGGTTGTGTGTTAGTCTCGTCCATATAGTCCTCGTTGTGTCTGCTTGTTAGTCTTCAGACTTTATATTTTGTACAGTGCACAACTTTGTAAATACCTGTTAACAGATTAAGCTAACTGTACTTCTCTCTCTTGTTACTTTTTCCCTGTTCTGTGTTTGTGTTTTTATCGTTTATTCTGTCTCCACCGACTGACGTTTAAGGGCACCTGCTTGATTTGCTTGTGGAAATAGTTGGAATTGAAGTGCCCCCGACAACACTCCCCGAGTTGTTTTACAATATTCTTGTAATTCTATACTTTTGGTATTCTTTACAGCTAGAGACCTATCTGTTCTTTCCAACTACTGTCCTGTATCCATCCTAGGTTAGTATTTGTAAGGTTCTACTAGAACAATCACTTACCAAAAGTTGCTAGGTTTGGGAAAGTATAGTGAATACTGAGCTAGAAATGGTTTCATTGTGGTTCAAAAGTAACAAATTATCCTTGAAAGCATCTAAAACTAATTTCATGATTTTTCAACCATCACAGTGCAAAATTAGTAACAGAGTTTGTTTATTGACTGTAAAACAATTTCCAGTTGGTGGAGTTAAGTTTCTTGGTATCTACATAGACCCTAATCTTTACATATACTCTAATCTCACTAAGAGGCATCACATTAACATACTATGTTTCAAGATTTCAAAGTAATCCAATGCAAATTATAAAGCAGCTTTGTCCGTTCTCACATAATTAGATCTTATATGATTCATTAATTCATTCTCAATTCTCCTACTGTTTATTTGGGAAAACACTTATTAATCCTGCTTAAATTGTTTATGTATTTTGCAAAAAAGGACCTTTTGTATTTTATCACATTCTGATTACCATGCCCCGACCAAAGCACGCTTCTTTACTCATAGAATCCTAAATATCTTGACACATACAAAATTTGTGTACAAGTGTGTAAATGGTCTCTTACCAGTTACTAATGTTAATCATCTAAACTGCAATGATGAGTTCCACTCCTACTAGACTAGGTCCTCTAGCAACTTTTGTCCTGATTTCTCTTGCAATGATATTTCCTTCAAATGTTTTTGTCAACTGTGGTGAAACAATTTGGAATTGTCTAGACAATGACATAAAGACTGCAAAGAATACTCTCTCTTTTCAAAGAAATTATAAGAATCATCCACTAAATCAATGTAATTGCTTTTAAGTTGTTTGTTGCCTGTGTTTTTTGTACTTCCCTTTCCTTTGTTAATTTTCTATAGTTGTGTTACCTATCTTTTTATTATTTAGTCCATTAGGGGGGATGCTTGCACAAGCTTCTGCTTTACCAGTCCTCCTCCACCTTCTTATTGTAATTGTATGTTTTTTTTTAATGATTATTGCTTTGGAAATAAACTGAACTGAACTGAATATGCTGGCTCATTTGTTCATTCGTTCTGGACTGTTTTAGGGATATGACAGCTTGCTGCCTTTAATCAGCAGCAGGTAAAGAAGCAAGATTTAAAAGCATGTTCTGGTGACCAAATTTGATTTTTCAAAAAAAAAAAAAAAGCAGAAAAAGTTTCTGTGTTAGGCAGTGAAAACCCCAAATCAATGGCATCTTGCATTTGGAAGATACAAATTTTTGAAGAAATGCCACATTTTCAAACCTGCCAACATTTGAAATCTAGAAATAGGAACACAGCGGCGTAATTTTGGAGAATCCGCCGGCCCGGGGGAGGGGTCTAAGTGGAGGTGGTGCCCCCTCCCCTTTAAAAATTTTTTGGAGTCTAAATACTCTTACATGCAAAATGGTGGCACATTTAAAGAATTTGTATCAAATTTTTAAACAGGAAAAATTTTTTTAGACTGTATTTTAAAAATTTGGAGGATTGGTGTATCTGCAGGAATTGTAAACAAAAATGCAAAAATCAACACACCCCATCTCAGTGATAAGGCTAAGGTTTTGTGAGTCTATAATGCAAGCAAACTGAACTTTGAACTAGTTCCACGGCAGTGCTGACTACATCCCTTTTGCATTATGAGTGCACAAAATAAAACTTTCAGATCATGTTACTTGTTACTGTTAGGCTGAGTAGGCTAGGCTGCATGGTAATGATAGTCATAATGTTACACACTTAGGCTAACATAAACTTCATATAGGCCTAGGCCCAAATGAACGATACTTGGCAGGTTTATGCAATGTATTCAGAAAAAAAATTCATACTAGAGCACCAATGGTGCTGAAGCTCAAACCTGCAACCTGGGTCCCTTGACTTAAGTGTTTATTAGTACAAGCATTGACTTATGACCAAAATTGTAATTACCCTGATGGTGCCTTAACTAGTTTAATACCAGGTTTTTGAACAGGAGTACCAAAGAGTTGACATATTGTATTTACTCTAACAAATGCTCTCTCTTAAATAAATGCTTCCTACTTTCCTGTAATGAGAGAAATAGTGACAAATGTACTCTGTAAAGCATGGGGGAAAATTGCTGTTACATTATGAAAAAACAGAGACATAGACTGCTGGTGCATGAGTGGTTTTGTGGTACAATTACACTGTGTGGCCCACAATCTTGAAAACGTACCGTAATTAACAATTTTGCACCATCTTTTTGGACAGTAAATTATGAGTATACTGTGTACACAACTGCATAATGTGATTGCTTGAAACACCTGATGGAAACAGATATTTACTAACATTAAAATGTAAATGGTTGACTCTTCTCCCCCTCCCCCTTAAGGAGCATTGTGCAAAATTGTGGATATGGTGAGAATATATTCCCTCCCCTTCAGCAATCTCCATGGTTGGCTCCCCCCCTTCCCAACTTTTTGTAATTACTGTACTGTGTACACTACCGCATGCATGGTGTGATTGCATTGTCTGACCATTACCATACCACGTGTCTACGTGAAATAATGCTAGTTACAGGGATGTGAGTGGCCCAAGATGATTTTGCAGGAAAAAACTACATGCTATGGCCGGGGTGCAGGGCCTGCTCAAGGGCCCTGCCGGGGTCCAGGGGCAGCGCCCCTGGAGCCCCCAGGTTTGCTGCTTATCGTACACCTCTAGATGGCCGGTCTCAGGAGACTTCTCTAGCACTCACATGTGTGTCTCAGAGGCACTGCTTTGATACTTTAAACAATGGAGCAACCTAACAAAACATAGGGCTTCCCTTATA
>WURT03131031.1:0-11499 GCA_009936505.3 Holothuria glaberrima | reverse complement strand
CCCCGAACCTCCCGGTTGCCAAGCTTCATCGCTTCAAATGCCACCGCCTTTATCCACTCGGCCACAGCACCGGTCTACAACCACAGACGCAGGACGCAGGGGATGAGGGCATCAAAATGTGGTGGGCTGAAAGCATACGCCCCTCCACACCAATTCATGGAAGAACACCCATTATTCGTCCCTTCTGTAAAAAAAGTAAAAAAGTTTGTAGTAATTCCCGTTAAACTTTACCCAATTTATTGCACCAAATTGCGTATAGCACCCTCAAACATTAAAAAATACCACTTCGAACGCCTTAGACCCCTCCCCCAGGACGGCGGTCCGAAACAACGTTCAGCCTTCTTCCAGTCGAGACCAGCTGCCTACGCCTATATGTTTACAAAGAAAGTGTACAGAGTGAGAAGCTAGCCGAAAACTTACTTTTTGTTGAGAAATCTATCCTCAGTTCATTGGTGTTGCCAGCTGCTTGGCCATTGCGGTCGCTACCATCGCCAAAGCGCCATCTCTAATCAATATGTTGAAGAGAAAAAAGGCAAATTGCAAATTGTTTTAGTGACAGATTCACTAACTTGTACTGCTACCGTGCTCCTTGAATATCCGATATAATGATAGATAACGCGGATGAGGTTGAGCACTTGGAAATGTTAACAGTTTGCTAATCCTTTGCCAACTTATATTTTGGAAGTTCTGATTTGATAAACTGCACTCACAAAAGCCAAAACTTACCAAAATACCTACTGTCGGTGCAGCTGTCGTTTGTCGGGATGACATGCACCAAGTGTTTTAGCTAGGACTTTTCTCAATGCGACATTTACTGATATGTGGCCCAGGAGAGGGGTCTAAGGGGAGGGGACGGGATTTTTTTTGGAATTTGAAAGGTGCCTAAATCGCAAATGCATGGCACAATATTTAAGTGATTTTCTGCCCTAATGAGGAACCAAAAAATCTTGGTGAAAATTTTTACTACATAAAAAATATTGCCCCACGGAAGTTACGCACGGAATCAGCTGGTCTACTTTCTGAACTTCGAGATGAAAGTAGGGTAATGGGGCTCGAAGGTTAAAATGAAGGCTTGTGAATTAGGAAGTCTTGTCGCAATTAAAACAGACAAATATGATATGCTGGCAGCAAGGAACTGGCAAAAATATTCTGGTGAGGTTGATTCTGTCAAAATCTATACCCGCGTAGAATTTGCTTGTCAGATTTTTTGTGCGACATTTGTCGCCGTTTATGCGACAATTTCGCACAAATAGGGGCTGGCTAAAACACTACATGCACCCCGGTATTGTATCCTCCTCCTCGGCAACTAAATGGTCACAAGTCAACTCGTTTACAGTACCGTGAGATGGATACAAGAAAACAACCGAGAGAGTGAAGGTTACATGGTGTAAGCGTTTGACTTGTATTGTACTATTAAGCCAAAATATGAGTGAAAAGTATAAAAAAGCTTTACACATTTTTGGTTCCTATTGAGGAAACGGCCTCGAAAAGTAAACGCAGTTGAACAGTCGGGGAGACTGCCCTGGTATCATGCTTTTGTCCGGGGTTACACGCAGTGTGCGGACTACGGTCCTTGACTACCTTAGCCAGACCTGACCTCTATCCACACCACGGTTTCAGCTTGATAAAAAATAAAAATATTGAAACGCCTTATAGACTTGCAGAATGACTTATTCTAAAGCACATGCGTGTCGTTGTAGCTTTTTTGTGTGTGTATCGTACCTTCGTCTCCAGCATGACTGCACGAGCTAAAATTAGCTTTCTCGTTGGCCAAAGTGCCCCCTATATGGACAACTGTCACCACATTTTCTCGTAGCCAAACATGAGTTGGCAAGTATGGGAGAAAACGTGGCATTACAAACCTTCTAGTTGGGGAAATTGCAATCCAGAAAACCAACTTTCAAGACAGTTCAACGAGGTTTATCATGCCCGGGAAGCCAAACACGGTGAAAAGGAAAATTAAACTAAAATCATGTTCATGAGAGCGCAGTGACGAACGTGTTTCCCACCGGGATACCGTGAAATTTCCACCCCTTTCGTCATATACCATAAGTCTATACAGCGATTTTGGGGACTAGATTAACTAATAACTTTGGTTACCTACAGTTTTGAGGCCCCTTTGGCCGGGTCCCCAGGACGAGCAGAATGTGGAACCCCTCCCCCAGTGCAGATTTGGGAGAAAATACATGCCCAAACTATAAAATCATTACTCGCACACGGACATTTTTATGGACACGCTTTTTTCTCTAGCTGATTCTACACGAGATAAACCGTTGTATTCTGCATATGTGCGCTCTCCCCAAAAAGAGATCACTTGAATCTTGCAGAAACTGCTTTTCCTAAAGTTGCAGGATTTTGCACAAATATGGACTCCGTGCACTTGCCTGCACCCCTCTTTTCAAAGTCTATACAAGTATTGTTAACCCTTTCATTTCTCAGGTGAGTTGTGAAAGAGATTTCAGCAAACTTAAAATTATAAAGACAAGACTTCGATGCAATCTCTCTGCCGAAAATCTGGAAGCAAATGATTATAGAAAACGATTTTCTTGAGGGCATTTCAGTTAATGACACCATCCCCAATTTAACGAGGAGTTCAAGTATTTATTCACGTCTTTTATCGGTTTAAGAAAATGAGCCTTTCCCATTGCTTAAGGATCTAATGTCACCAAGAAACATCACAGACGGCCCATCATCGTCGTCGTCGTCGTCGTCGTCATCATCATCATCACCCCAGGTAGCAAACCTACATGGGCCCCATATGGGTGAAACCATATGGGGCCCATATGATTTTGCACCCAAGATTCCTAAGGGGCCCATACGGTTCAACCCATATTCCCATATGACCCATATGGGATAGTTCTGGTGCCAATATTGGGCAATTGCCCACATAGGCCCCAGAGCTATCCCATATGGGTTATATGGGTTATCTGGGCTGGCCCATATGGGCCCCTTATGAATCTTGGGTGCAAAACCATATGGGCCCCATATGTTCGTCGATATGGGGCCCATAAGGGGCCCATATTGGAATGTTACCTGGGACCACCACCACCATTATCATCATCATTATCATCATATTGTATGGCAGATCCAGGCCCTCGATTTTTTGCTATTAACAGACGATACACTCTCAACTTGTCAACATGATTCTATAACGGGATACGTTTGGTGAATTTGTCAACGAAAACATGTTTCCAAAATTCAACACATGGTGATTACAAAAGGAAAGCGATCGGCCAACGTATTACGGAGACTTTTAAAGGTCACATTTTCATTCTGCCTTCTCAGTACCCCATGATGATTTGGCCTCCTCAAATTGACGGATAGCCTACGTGCAGAAGTCCCTACGGGGACGGGGGGGGGGGGAATCAGAAGGAAAATTGCACAGTGTACTTGGCGTCGGTGCATGGCAGTTCCCTGGAATGAAGGGTCTTGTCCTCAGGCGCGGATCTAGGAATTCTCCGGAGCACGAAGTGGAATCTCAAGTGCACCTTGTTATTACTGGTTTAATACTGAACTTCAAAATGTGATCAGTTGTGATGTTTGTGGCCTATTCGCATTGCCAATACCATTTGGAGAGAGATGATTATAATGACCACATTTCATAAAATACCCCCTGGTTTCAACGCTTTGCTACTGGAATTTACAGCAGGCCCAACCATTAAACTGGACGTTGTGTTACACGCTGGCATTGGGGGACGAGGCAATGTTGCAAATTGTAATACAATTATTAGGTCAGTACAGTGGCGGAGCTAGGGAATTAGGTCAGAGGGGGCGAGAATGGCCTGTGGGGAGCTTTGAAGTAGGTATATACCCCATGCCTCAACATCATATTAACCTAAAAAGGGCATCGGCAGGCGATTTGAGTCAGTCAAGGGGGGGGGGGAAGCAACGACCTCACTGACTACATGGACGTTCTTCCCCTGGGTCAGTACTGTACCTAATTTGCAATTATCGGTAACCAAATTATTTTATTATAGCATTTCAAAGTCATTCATAGAGGAAGCAGAAAGTTCTCTAGAAATGTTCCAGAATAGCCATAAAACTGTTAAATTTAGGACAAATTCTCGAGAAGGACCCAGAGACAGTGGCGGAGGAAGGAAATTCGGTCAGAGTGGGCGAGGATGGCCTGTAGGGGCGCTTCGAAGTAATTAAATACCCTTTGCCTCAATACGGTAAAAGCCTAAAAAGGGCGCCGACGGTTGATTTGAGTCCGTCATTGGGGCGACCGCCCCTCTGACCATACGGTTACTCTGTCACTGCCCAGAGACCCCGGTCCCTTGTTGTTTCGCACATTTGGCATTTGCTTCTAAAGGCTCTGTCGGGTAAACATTACGAGAATGCAGCCCGGCTTAAAGCAAGTTTGCCGATGTTATTTTTAAGTAGAGATGTCCCTTTATCATGCCAGTGCATGAAAGTTATTAACTATCCACAATAACAACACTGTACCTGACCCTCAAATAAAAGGCCTAATGAAACTTTGTATGAAATATTCATAGTGTATTAAATTGTTGAAACACATAGAACAAATTAGCATCCGAGCGCCAAGTTTTTCTTGTTTTTTTATATAGAGGAGGGGTTATCTGCCCTTACACACCTCCCCAATACAGTTGACAAGTTAATTTTAGTCAGTTTTCTGCGAAATTGGGATGAAATTTGATTCAAAATTTAGGCAAATTTATGTAAATGTCAAATAAAAATATACCAACATTTTAATTTCTTAGAGCCATTTTCTGCAATCTGGGAGGCATTTTTTTTTCAAAAATTTTCCCTATATGCTACGCGCCAACCTTTGGTGGCGCGTAGCGAACTGAAACTATAACCATCTTTTCAACATGAACAAGTCAGCTCCCCCAATCGAAAATACCTTTCGACGGTTCTGCAATGCGTAAAAGTACGGTACGCAAATTCCCCCGGAACTTTCGTCTCACTTGACACTCAGCCACTATAGGAAAACCGCAAAAGGTCCATGCGGGCCTACCAGCATTACATGGGGGCCTATCAGCATTACACACTCCCCCAGTCCACACTGCTCGAATCGATCACCTCCCCGTGCATGGCGTACTGACGAGTAGGCAAACCCTGTGTTTGGCGTACTGATCATGATTCATGTATACATTTATTAACATTGTCGTTATTACTCTAAACACAGAACTTGCCTGTTCTGTAGTAAGCCAAAGAGGGAACGAATGATAGGCGTATTGGACATTTTTTCTGTCGACTGAGACGTTTTGACTCTCGAAAACCTATAACACCCTTTAAACGCCTTTGGCTCGGAGGAAACTTCTTCAGTTAAGATTTAGCTACCATTGTTGTTTGTTTCTGAAGACGGCAGAGAAAACGTCAAGAGAAACTCGGTAAAGTCTAGGCAACCAGTACTTTTCTTTGACAAATACAGCACACAATGAAACGATTAGAATGATGGCATATTGTTGCAAGGCAGATTCTTAGGAGTACCAAAGCTTAATCCAAATAGTAACAATGGGAGAAGATATGAAGATATTTTGAAATCGGTAATTGTTTTAAATATTTATGTAAAACTGGCTTCGAAGAGAGAGAAGAGTTGTTTTGGAAAAGGTATAGTTAATTCGGTCTCAATAAAATTAATGGCCCGGCTACTCAAGTAGCGTGTCAAATGCTAACTACATGTAATATGGGATCTGTTTCTACTCAGAATTATATATCTATAAAAAAAGTCACTACCAAATGCAACTGAAAGAAAGTTGGTGGGTGGGTTGCAAGACCTGATAATGTGCATTGGACTTGTGAAGTAGCGTCTAGAGACCTAATTTGGAAATTTGGAGTAGAAGATTATTACAGAAGGAAGCCAGGCTAAATAATACAAGAAACTAAAGTACCACTAACGTTGGAACGCAGAAATTTGATAGGCCTAAAAGCTAGAACGAGGAAGATAAAAAGCAGGCAAATCAAATTGAAAAACCAGACTGACGAGAACAACCGCAAAACTGGAAAAAAACTCACCGCTGGAAAGCCTTCGGGCGGATAAGCTACTCACGCCGTAGGCTATTTAGCAAGCAATTGGGAGTATAGGATTACCGATATGTAGAGCTACGTCAATGCTGAACATCAAATGAAATATATAAATACTATAGTTATGGCACACGAGTAGAAGTGCCCCCGGGGAGGGAGCTGGAGCGAACATACCTTTTCACCCGACCGTATGCATGGCAAGCCATTTTAGTTTTTATTCCCGAATTTTAGATGTCTTTTATTACTTACAGATATGTGCAATTAATGGCAGATATCTAAAATTAAATTCAAGATATCTGCAATTATTTAGAGATATCTTTAAACGATTTCAAGATATCTTTTATTGGATTATTTAAAGATATCTCTAATTCAATAACCGATATCTCTAATTCGAATTAAATGTATCCTTAATTCTATTTGAAGATATCTTTCATTCTTTTTGAAGATATCTTTAATTCTAATTAGAGATATCTTTAATTCAAATTGAAACATATCTGTAATTCGAATTGAAGATATCTTTAATTCAAATTAGAGATATCTCTAATTCGAATTAAAGATATCTTCAAACAGAATTAAAGATATCTTCAAATAGAACTAAAGATACCTTCAAATAGAATTAAAGATATCTTCAAATAGAATTAAAGTTATCTGCTATTCGAATTAACTTAAATTCAAATTGAAGATATCTTTAATTCGAATGAGATATCTCAAATTCGAATGAGACACATCTCTAATTCGAATAAGAGATATCTTCAAATAGAATAAAATATATCTGCTATTCGAATTAAAGATATCTCTCATTCTAATTAAAGATATTCTTAAGTCGATTTAAGATATCGTGAATTCGAAATGAAGATATCTCTAATTCGAATTAAAGTAATTTAACAGAATAGGCGACGTCCATGGGCGTAGATCATGGGGGACGGGGGACGCTTCCTCCTCACTTTTTTGGAAGGGGAGACATGGCCAAAAAGCCCCCCCCCAACCACTTTTTCAAAAAATGATGAAAACTAAAATGGCGATTGCCAATTGACACTACATATTAAAAGCTAAATTTTACCCAAATATGGCACCTTTTGCCACATAGACACCTTCCAATTTCCTTTTTTCTTCAAAAGGGAGGGGGACACTCCTCCCCTTAGACCCCTCCACAGGACAGCGATTCGTAAATGGTGAAAAGTCTAATAATTTACTGTTCACTCGCTTCACGAAGTGCAGTTCTGATCTACCCCAAAGACTGAGTAAAAAATTCACTTAAGCAAGCAAAATGAAAAAAAAACTCCCTAAAAAAGTAGAAAAGTGATATATTCAATTCAAATTTAGCACCAAATGTAGCACCGTTTTGCATCTAGCCCACCTTACGTGAGCAAAAATTTTCCAAAGGGGAGGGGGACCCCTCCCCTTAGACCCCTCCCCCAGGAAAGCAATTCTCAAAAGGTGAAAACCCCCCCCCACTTTGGGGATGGATCCACGCCCTTGGCTTGCATTACCAATTGTTTTACAGCCTGGTTTGAGGCAGACAAGGTACTGACAGAGGGGGGGGGGCGAAATGGCTTCAACGGGGCGAAAAAATTTTTCAAGGGGCCAAATGTGTAACTATGTATTCAGTCAATGGCAACTTGAAAATTTCTAGGGGACGAAAAATTTTCAAGGGGGGGGCTTCGCCCACCCTTGACTAGGGGCCTGGTTTGAAGGTTGACGTTCCATCTCCTTATTCCGAAAGAAAAGCAATCTTACGGTCTTATCATGAACACGCTATAGTTCAGATTTCAAAGAAGGGGCAGATTTGGGTCTGCTGGGTTCGATGAGTTCCACAAGACCACCTAAGTTTTATAGTATAAGCTTTGTAAATGTGTTCCGGATGACTGAATTGGAATATTTGATGCTCTCTTTTAGAATGCTCATTAGCACGCGAGTAATGCAAGTAAGCCAAAAGTACCGCAAATCATTGCCTTCTATAGTATACGGTAATTATGCAAGGATAAATAAGACCTACATTTAACTTTCCTTTTTAATAAGGAAAGTTAAATGAGAATATGCAGTTCATTACCTTGTTTTGAAACCAACTTCTTATTTCCCTTACAAAATATCTTTAACAACTTTAAAAAACAAACAAATTATGGCATGAAAAAGTAAGCAAGAGAAATATTTTGCAAGAATTTGACAGTTTAGTAAACTATTGTTACATAATTAAAAAGAGCCATGCTTGAATTCCTCAGGATGCACTCATTTAAATTTTGGTGACTGCATTTGCCTTTTAAAATCAATATTCTACAAAGATTTAATGGAACTTTTATTTGCTTGCTGAGATTTTTAGCATTCATACATACAGCTGAAGTCTAAAAAAGCAGGGGGCAGAGTTGGGGCTGCTGGGTTCCGTGCCTTCTACTAGACCACCTACGTTTTACAGTATAAGCCTTGTAAATTTGTTCGGATGACTGAGTGTGCAGCATTTGATGCTCTCTTTTAGAATACCTATTAGCACGCGAAGAAAATCTTTACATCCATAGCCGTTCATAGCGGGGGAAGCAGGGGTAATTGCCCACAAGAGAATTTTTTTATTTTTGATTTATTAATATGCAGAAACATTGCTTGGGTTGAACTTGTGAAGCGCGGAAAGTGCCATTTCCTGCAATATGGGAAGTTGTTTGGGCAATATTTCCTGGTACACTAAACGACATTCGATAGGGACGCTCTGCTGAGCCTGTCTCCCCCTTCCCCCGCCAAAAAAATTGTGCGTTCTGCTATTGCTATATCAATGTTGGTAACCTGACATCAAGTAGTTTCTTAAGTCGTGGTGTTTTGAGACTGAGTAACGAGCAACCGCTCGGGTCACAAGTGGGTCTATAGCTGCCGCACACTGTCCAGCTGTCACGACCTTACTAAACTGCCCCACCACTCCACACCCCAATACGAAAATCAAACAGTTTGATATTTTCGAAGACTGTCGGATCGCAATTGGGACCGAAAGTTGGGTTGAGAACAAAATGTGATACACACTTAACCTACCGGTCGGGTCGGTGCAGAGTGCCGGGCGGTTTTTCACTTACACAACTCGTGAAGTCAAAGCGCGTACACTTTTTATTGCAATGTTTGCTAACGAGGATCACTTTCCGACTCGTGTAGACACAGTACCTATAAACAGCAGCGGTGTTACTCTTTCACTCCAAACGTTTGTCATTTTGTGCTGCATGTACTTTGCATGTTATCAGGCGCGCACATCAAGGGGTAGTCTCGGTCAAGACGTTAGTAAAATTTTTCACTTCTAACTTTTTTAAAAACTGGGGGCGCTTGTCAGCCAGAAATGTACATACTCGAGTATTTCGTTCATTTATACTCCAACAGAAATTTGAAGGACTGTCGAGGGCCTCTTCACAGTAGTTCACAATGAAATTGGTATAGGCCATGTACAACTAATACTACGGTCTCGAGCAAGACTAATCAAGAGGCAAAAGGGGACTGTGTTCGCAAAACCCAAAAGTGAGGGGGGACCATCATTTTGTCCCTGAAATTTTTAATTATTTTTTTACACAATCGAAATGGGGGATGAAAGTTTTAACTTAAAAGGTTGCTTTTGCAATGTATAATGAAGTGAAATGTGTCTACAATGCCTTTAAAATGCAATTATCCCCTCCCACTTTGGTCCCCAAAGAATGACATTACTTAAATGGGCCCAAAGGCTGTCAACAGAGCCCTACCCCGAAGACTGTATCTCCTCTACTCCTGTGCGACTTGTGAGACCAGGGAGCTGGTGAGACCAAATCGACCTTTATGTTACAGCAGACAAAAGAAAACGGGTGCACCAAGGTCAAATTGACATCGCTAAACGTTAAACTGCGTTTTCCCGTAGATGATTTTGTTATTGTAGTTTGTGCTTTACTTGTCTTCCCGTTTCACTAAAAACATTAAATTCTGTTCTCATTGCAAAAATAACCTTGTCATGTAGTGAACTATAGTATTAGTTCACATTTTCGAGGTTGCATCACATGATGATGAAACACTACGGTCATACCGCAGTCCACTAAACCAATGACCTAATCTCATATCAAATTTCCACTTAATGTGGGATAAATCTAGTCAATGTAAAAAACATTCCCAAAATGCCGTATCCTCAAATTGTTACTCCAGATTTACAACTTAGACGGCTGGTCGGCGCGCATCATATGCAAATCGTGAAATATTAGAATTTGGAGTATAGGCCTATATCAATAAACAAACGTACACTTACCACTTGTTGCTACTCGCAATATGTAGGACGACTTGACAGTTAAATACCACAACGATTCCCAACTGAAATGAAATCACATTCAATTGTTGTATTCAGACGATAATTACACAGCGAAATCATTTAAGGAGACGACGAAACCTAGTAGCCTTGCCCGTACATAAACATAAGTTCGTGTTAAAGCGCAGTATAACAGATAATACTATGTAAGCATTGCGAGCTCTGTTCAATGCTATCAGTTCATGTTTCGGTTTCATTTCAAGTAGATTGCATACGATTCGTGTGGTTACTTTAAAGTATTCAGTGACACAGTTATCAATTTACAAGTGAGGTGACTTATTTTCACTGTTTTATTTTACCCTTCGTAGGTCACAGTTGAAGTTCTTGAGTACAGCCGATGTGAATATGCACGTAACTGATCAATTTGTTCCTACAAAATTAGGAAACTTTACCGTCCAGGGGGCACTACACACTACACACCCGCACTTTTTTACATGAATTGTCAAATATTTTCCATTCGTCCCTCACATGAAATTGTTATGGCCGGCTAGTAAGCAAGTAGCAACTGAAGGAAGGAAGGCATTTCAGACAGCCAGTTGGTTGGCTCGTCCCTCAGTCCCTCACTTCCCCAAATGGTTACGCCACCATGAAATGTTTCCCTGTATTCTGATTGAAGATGAAGCAAATGATCACATAAGTGTACTTTCCACAACTTCGTAGTCACGTGCGGGAAGGGGGGGGGGCACTGGAAGCTATCTCGTCCTCTTCAGTAGGCTACCTTGTCTGCCTAAGGGCCTGGCCTGAGTGTCGATTAGGCTAACTTGTCGACTGCTGGGCATAAGATATGACTTAGACTGGCTGGCGTCTTTTTTGCTTCCACCAAAAAGGGCCACCGCCTCGTTGGTTGTTTCGCAGCGATGAGCTGAACGAAGCACTACGTCCGTTCCGCTCTCTTAGTGGAAATACACCTGGTATGAACGATTTCAAAAATTTTACATTTTCTCGTATTACCAGGAGAAAGAAGTCTTCAAGACTAGCCTTTTTTCTCTCTCGCTGATCAAATTGACCAGCTGACGTTTGAATTGAATAGTATAGAAGTATTTAATTGTCCGTAGAATTTTCGTTATACTAATACATTTTTTGTAATAAATGCCGTTACCACCGAGAGGAGAATATTCACCTTTATATATATATATATATATATATATATAACCGAAAATTTCGAAGTAAAATTTAAGTTTTGTACTCCAATAATCAACCAGTTATGCTCTTTATTGCATTCGTTC
>WURT03131011.1:0-11500 GCA_009936505.3 Holothuria glaberrima | reverse complement strand
GACACCTGAGGACCTCTGAAATCTATTGTTCTGACACCTGAGGACCTCATCTTGAATACAAAATGTCCTCACCTTGACTGAAATGTTGGGTCCACACGCACACACATACACACACACACGCGACATCACCATCGCATGGATTCCTTGTCTGCCTTCGGCAAGGAATCAAAAATGAAGACATCACCAACTAGTTTGAAAGAATAGACAGAAATATACATACATTTAAATACATGTTTAAAAACTTTATGAAAATTGGCCATACAGATGGAGCTTACAATACACAGACTTGCAATCTGCAGGGGAGTTTCCTCCTTTAAAACAACACAGTGGCAGTCCAACTGAAATATCTTGACATAGACAATACCACAAATTCATTTACATCAGTTCCTCTTACAGATCATCTATATTTTCATCATCCTTTTCAAAAGCAGAAAAACTTAATTGGGAAAGGCCCATGTAGGCTTTTTCAAATGAACTACATAATGATTTTTTGCCATGATCCATCTTTTTTTCCAAAGTTTGCTCTGGGAAAAGAAGTGAGGCCATTTCCAAATAAGAGTACACCTTGAATGTTCCTGAAAAGTACAAAATTTCTGGGTGGCCCCTCACCCCTAAAGACAGTCCTTTCTTTTCTGACAGCTTGACCTTTCATTTCTTATTTTGCTTTTTAAAAGTATTTTATGTGGCAACGAGAGAGTTATCTTACCTGAGGTGCAGCAGATAATCTAAACATGTATTTTTATTTACAAAGACATCATGCAGCTTAATCAGATACAATTACTACAAAATAAAACCAGAAAGCCCAAAGGCTTAGTGATTCCTTGCCAAAAGGAATATGCTTTGTTACACAGAGGTTCATCCTGCAAATTTATACTTCTTGACTATGTATCATTTTTACTGATGCATTCACAATTTGACCCCGCTAACCTCACATGACCTTTGAACTCCACCAAAACTTAACAAAAAAATTGAAAAAAAAAAACATGTCTTAGAAGAGATTTGTCTGTGCTTCCTTGTAATGTCATGTTTACTAAGTTCAGCTTTTGACCTCTGGTGACCTCAAATGACTTGCGACTTCCAAAAAAAAAAACAGAAAAGGGTTCTTCCTCTCAACATGACAAATCTATATACTAAGTATGAATAGTTTCTGCCTTTCCCATCTTCATATATCATGTTGATAACCTTTTAAGTTTTTGACCTTTGGTGACCTCGAATGACCTTTGACCTTCACCAAAAACAATAGGGTTCTTCCTATCAACATGACAAATCTATTAACAAAATATAATGTATCTGTAACTGCTATCTTCAATTGATGGCTTGACTATCTGAAATTGTCAAGACAAATAAAAAGTCTGTCTCCATGGTAACCATGGCAAAGAGACAGAAAGCTTACAAATTCCAAGAAACAAGCAAGCAAATTATCAAACAAAAGAAAAATAAACCAAGAGGACAAATGCACAAGGGAGTGAAGGTAAGTTTTAGTTCACCAGAGTGATTAGATTTAAAGACATTAAAAAATCTGATGTTTGTAAGGCACTAGGAAGCTGAGAAAAATTACAAACATATGTTATCATGAGCAACATTCTATCTTGTATTTTTGTAGAGATATTGAAAGTGGGGTTTTTTTTTTCTCTCAGAGAAGCTGCCTTTTTCCCAACTGGCAGAATTATGTCAATTCTATTCCCATATCATATATGTCCACTTCTGAATGCCTCCATGACTGAATTTCTATATTCATACAATTCTACTGGTAATACTATAAAACCACTTAAAGGTCGTGTGACACGAAAATTACATAGTTGGATATTTGATGTAAAAAGTATTAAATATCCAGAAAATAGCCGTAATTCCCACTTAAATCTATCAAATTACTCACCATTTTAGAGGGTAATTTCTATTTCACACTTGTATTATGAATAAACCAGCTAAATATGCAAACATGTGACATCAAAAGGTGGACATACCATATATGGCTCATGTTAGCCTTTGTTTTTCAACCTTAATTTCAAGGACACTAGTGTCATTGTTATCCCCTGAGGGGTTTGTTATGAAAGTTAAAATTTTTTCCTCCAGAAATACTGATATCACTCACCAAACTGTAATCAATCTGATCAGTAATTTAAGAGATAATTTATACAGGGTTAACAAAAGGAACCTTAATACTGTGCATCACTCCACATCATGATTCTTGCAGAGACAATGAGTTTCTTGAGAAAACATCAAACTTTGAAGACGTATATTCTGAGAACGGTAAAAGATATTGAAATAATTCCACTGGATTTCTCATTGGAGTACTTAATTCTTTAACTGACAAGTTAAACATCTCATTTTGGTGGCATGTCACACCACCTTTAAGGTCTTTAAAAATGCATATTAAAGACAGGAAACTTGATATGTGAATTTGACAAGAGAATTGTATGGTATCTTTATGAGGGATGAAAATGTGAAACAGAATACAAAGAATATTCTAAAGCCATTAGAGATGAGCATAAAATGGCTTGTACTTGTTGCAAGTCTTCTGCCATTGATGAATATTCAAATACAGATATCATCATAATAGGACAAGATAATTATAAGCTATTTTTGGTAACTGTGTGATTACTCATTTGCAGTGGCAGAGCTACATGGGGGCATGAGGGGGAATTTACCCCCTTAGATTTTTGCCTTGCCCCCACAGTTCCCCCCCTCCAGTTTCGCCCATCTTTCCCAATCAGATCTCAGGATAGTATCCTGAGATTTATTTATTCACCAAGAGATACCTCTGAGCTCCGGTGGCTTCGCCCCCTGGACCCCACCAGGGGCCCTAAGGCAGGTCCCTGGACCCACCCACTAAAAAGTATAGTGGCCTGATAGGTGAAATAGCCTAATACATTAAAATTATTTGGATTTTTTGCATTTGAAGATGCATTATGAACAAAAATATACTTATCCTGAGACTTCATTTTCACCCAAAGATATGCTAAAACTTCAGAGCTTCTGGGAATTCGCCCCCTGGACCCCCACCGGGGCTTTGCCCTGGACCCCACCAGGGGCCCTAAGGCAGGTCCCTGAATCCCACCTGCCAAGGCTAGTGCTTCTCGCATGATTGCGCGCTAGGCGCTAAAATTTTTTTGCCCCCCAACAGGAGTACACACACAAATAAACTGTAAAAGAAGAATTCATTGAAAATATCAAATCCAACTGCTTTGAAGTCTAAAGGCACAGCCTAGAAGTGAATTTTTTTACAACTCCAGTATTAACTAGTAAAGTACATACTGTAGGCACATGTGTACACACAGTCACAAATACATAGGTTTCTCTAGTTATTCTAAACAAAAAAGGGTTCCCCTTATTCTCAGGCAATGACACCCAAAAAATTTCACTTAGAATATTGTACAGTTCAGACCTATACAAATGTGAAAGAATAAACTCCTACTCTTAGTAGAGAAGAAGGTTGTTCAACTGACAGTTTTGGTAAATGACACTAAGAAAAATGTTTTTACAGGTTGCCATGCCAACTTACCTCAACATAAATTAAAAAACTTACTCAAAGTGCTTCCTGGAATTTGCCTTACCTATTCAGACTTAACACATATGTTCCACCATTTCCTTTCATACGTAACATTTGCAGAAAGGCACTAGGGTAGAAACTTGAGCAATGTAAATGTCTTATTCCTTTGGTGAGTCTGCTTTTTTGCCTGTATACCCCCTCCCCCATTCCTACCACTTTGGACATGGTCCCACATACTCAAAACATTATTTTAGATTATCAACTGATATCACTGCAATGTTCCAGCTAGTTACAGTACCAACACACTGACTTCAAATAAGGAACACATAGGACCTTAGTCCTGTAAACTTTTAGAAATAGTTATTTTTAGATTTTTACATGAAAGTTCATCAATTTATGATAAATCAAGATGCTGTTAACATCAGGACAGGGACACAACTTCACACAATGACTTACATAACTATCACATACATTGCTCATCAAAACTTCTTCCAAAAAATTCTTTTCCACCATTTTTGACAAGGTCCTTCCAAGTTACCCTTCCTGAGATACTGTGTTTACAAGCAGTTTTCCTGGTTTTCACCATTTGACCTCTACTGACCCCAAATGACCTTTGACCTCTACAAAACCAGCGAGCATCTTCTACTTAATATGGAGAACAAATATGTCAAGTATGAGACTAATCAAAGTTTCCCTGCTTGAGATGTACTGTTTGCAAATGTTTTCAATTTGACCTTTGGTGATTCCAACTGACCAGTGACCTCCACCAAAACAATACGGATTATCTGATTAATAAGGGGTATCCACATGCAAAGAATGCAATCTGTCACAGTTACCTTGAGATAAAGCATTACAAGTGAAAGTGTATATACAAGTGCAAACACCCATCCACACAACCATTGTATACATTCCTCTGCCTATGACAAGGAATGAATAAATTAAGGAGTACACAAAGACAAAATGTGACAGAAACAAACATCACCTGTAAGAAAGAACAAAATTATCTATCTTCCTCTAAAGCGGAAGGCTGTTTTATGTAAATCAAAAAAAAGTTGAAGTGACTTTTATGACAGAGGGCTTCTTTAAAAACTTAATATGTAACTTATTCAGATATAACTGACACTAAAATTTAATAGATTCCTGCTATTAAGGAGACGGTTGTTTAACTGCCTGTCTAGATTGTTAAAACAATTCACATGATTAAGAAACAGAATGAAAGTCTACTTTATGCTATGGTCATTAAAATATCAGCAGCCTACAATTTTTACAACTCCACTAAACTCTCTCATCTTGCTCTGTGCATCGAATGCTGTCCTCACAAGCCAATAAAACACGTTGTTTTTTTTTTTAACTTCCAGCCATTTCAAAGTGTATTTAATATAAATCTAAAAGAACTGATTTACACTTTTATCACATTTTTGGTAGCACCTAAAACTACAAGAACATGACTTACATTGCATCATCTTCTACGAACAAACCAATAAAACACATACTATTTTTATCTCTTCCACGGATAGGCTCCAGTTTTGGATTGCCAGAGTTGTAGGGGAACCTGTTCCAAAAATCTCCCTCTGGTATCTGTATTTTTACAATATTCTCTTCTAAAAAACAAAAAGAAAAGAAAAAAGAATTTAATTTTGATTTGTCATACTTGGGTCATAATTGTCATTTCTGAAAAAATATGTTCTTGTTTCTTTTCCAAATAGGAACTTATGATGTTATGAGTAACATTTTTTCAATTCACTCTTTTTATTGAGGAAACTTACATTAAACCTAACCTCTCCCATTCAGTACTCCACATAATTCTATAATATTTAAGTAAATGATGTTTCCTTCCTTGATTTTAAGCATTATTTCTAGTTTTTATGACATTCACAACTAAACATTGAAATAAATTTCACTTCAGTGCAAATGCAAAAGAACCTAGGCAGGGACTGTTTATCTCCTCACCATGACATCAGTTTTACACCAAAATTTTATGACTTGGCACAACTTTTTGACCTTTTCACTTCTCTTTTTAGCTCTTTTCAACTTTGATTTACATTTTATGTCATTGTGAAGGCGGTAACGATTTCAAATTTCAATGACCTTTCTTTTCCTTACATAAAAGTTTTCATACTGCAGATAAAAGAGCTGTTTTCTTTCCTGTCTTCAAGCAGCATTTAGCTACAAATGTCAAATGTAATATCCGACAACCACCACAATCTACCTGTTTGTGAGAATCTGATACTTCTCTGGCCTGCCTATCCAAGACTTTATAGTAAGGACCTCCACTCTAAGAAACAGGTTTTGGGAAAACATGCTCTCAATACTTTTTTTTTCAGTTTTATGTAACATTTTAAATATTCCACACATTTATGAATTGAAAGTATATGTAGTATACAAGGCACTACAGTGCAAGTGAGAGTCTAGACAAGGATTCTGTCAACTGTTCACTAGAATGCCAGAGTTACATCAAAATTTTACAGCTTGACGTGTTTTTTGACCTTTTCCTGTTATTCATGCTCTTGTTACTTTTAACTTGCATTTTATGTCATTGAGAAGGCAGTAATAACTGAAATTTTGGTGACTTTCCTTTTTGTAAAATAAACCTTAAAAGATTAGAATACAAGGATTTACTTTAATGTAAAACAAAAGTTGGCCAAAAATACAAAATATTAATATTCAACAAACAACGAATACCTTCTGCCTCCTTTTGAGCATCTAATATTTCTCTGGCCTGTCTCTCCAAGACTTCATAGTCAGGACCTTCGCTAGACCAAACAGGTTTTATAACATTCATTGGCACATCACTGTTCACATGAGAGTTACTCTCTGCTCTCGATAACGAGAATGGATCAGGAAGGGGGTTATACCTTGGGAAAGCGTTAGGGTTGGGATTAGTTCTTCCTCGCCGGTCTCGTGGAGAGGTTTTATCTTCATGTGAACTGCTCGACTCAGTCGATTCACTTTGTCTTTGATTCTTCAGATTAGGCACTACCAGAGTTGTCCCTTGAATGGATTGACCCGTTGAATGACCAGAATGAGATGACTTCACTGAAGCTACAGAATGATGAGAAGCTATTGATCTCGGAGAACAATCCTCCAAGTTACTGTCCGATAAATCTCCCCCCAGGCTACGGGGAGAAAGTTTATCATCATCTATTGAAGCATTGTATCCAGCAGATGAAAGACTCCCTTCAGATCTGGGTGAAGAATCAAAGTGAATGGCAATGGGGGAACTACCCTGAGGGTGGTGACTGGTGGGTTTGTCATCCCCTAGGGTCTGTGTCATATGCAACTCTCCGCTGGCAGGCACACTCAAAGAATTAGTTGTTCCAATGTCTTTAATTTCATCAGGAACATCGATGGTTTTTTCCTCACAAGCATCATGAAACAGATCCTCACAATCATCCTCATTTTTGTCTTCATTCTCAGAGTCTTTTGATTTGTTTTTCCTTTTGTCTAACCATCCTGTTAAAAATTTAAAACGACTTTTCTTAGATTCATTTCCTTTCCCATCTCTGTTCTTTTGATCTTTGATCTTACCGCTAGAGTTTCTCTTTTCCAAAGCAAGAAGTTCTGTTTTTCCAAACTGTGCACCATTTTCTTTCAGAAACTGGAAAATTTCAGTCATTCCAGCTTGTTTAGCATACCCCAAGGGTGTGCGACCACACACATCCTCTGGAGAAAGGTCTACCCCTAGTTGAACCAAGTACACAACACAATCGGTATTTCCTTTCACTGCCGCCCAGTGAAGAGGTACCCTACAATTGAAGAAGGCAGAAAAGAAACTTAAAAACTTCAAAGAATGCCTCTTAATTTATTCTGAAATTATAACCCAAACCGCATCCCGTAATGATGTTTGAATTTCTTTCGTTATGTTGATATGTCATATCAATCACCAGGGGAAACAATACAAGGAACAGAAAGAAACACATTAACTTTGATTGTTTCTTTTGGAGCAACTATTACACAAGATGCAGTACTAAATACACTGTTTAATTTACTATTTCCACTGAGAGCTACAAATCATGTATGTTTTCACTATTTTGCCATTATTCAGAAAATTCTTACATGACACATAAAAAACATTTATAAATTAAATTAATTTTCTTGACATTTTCATCCTGATTACAACATTCTATGAAAAGAAAAGCAGTTGTTTAAGCTAAAGAAATTTAAACTTCATTTAGATGTGACTCTCATGAAGGAAATTATAAAACAGCTCGCTACCTTTCATCCGGGTCTAGAGCTTCAAATTCCACATCAGGTATACTTGCAAAGACTTCTAAAATGGCTGCATTTCCAGCCGCACTTGCCAAGTGGACACAGTTCTTACCACTGCCCTCCAATGCATTAATCAGAGGAGCTCCTCCACTATGACACTTGGCCATAATTGAACAGCAAATAACACTTCCATTCTAAATGAGGAATAGTAGATGGGTTCTTATAAATGTCAGAATAATTAATTGCTCCATTATTGTGTTGAGAAATAAAGCATGAAGCATAATTGCAAAGACAAGATACAGTACCAAAATACACTGCCCTCATTTTTATGAGAAAAGTACACATACTCCTTTTGAAATCTAGAGCAAAATCTACATATCCTGTACTTTTCGTAAAATGTCACTAATAGAAAAGGAAAAATTACCACAATTAATCATGAGCCAGCACAGTTAATGTTTAACGAGCAGAAGAAGAACAGTTGCAATTATGAAGACGACCTGATCTTTGCCATTAATCCGTTTAAGGTCCTAGCAAAAGTAGGGCAAGGAATTTTATTTATGAAATTGACTATGTTGAGCTGCAAGTCTCCTTCCTATCCTCCTTTAACAACTGCATCTTGTCTTGGTAACAAAATTTTCATTTAACTCGCAGTAAATCGTAAAGATCATGACCACATCTTTCAGAAACCAGAACATGATACACTGCTGCAGAAGGATATAATTCCATTCAGGGCAAGATATTCATATAACAACTTATAAACCATGTTATGCATTTCAAAAGAACAATAACTCCCATGCCGTGTTCTTGCCGATACTAAAATCCCCTTCAATATCCGCCGCTCGGCGGATTTTTTCAGTACTGTACACTGCAACTAAACCACGAAGAGAGATAAGACTTCCTCTCTTCCCTACTCTCCGCAACTTGTATAAACAAACTCTCTCAAGTGTAAATAGGCTACTCTGTAGAATACAATGGCTAGGCAAACATCTGCTGCAAGACTATTTAATGGTCAAGTCAACAGTTAAGTGACCATGCAGGATTACTTCGCAGAGAGTTTACACTTAATTTAGCAGAAGTGTGGAGACAAGCAAAAGTTGCGAACACAGTCTCCATCGGCAGAAACACCTCATGCCATACTAGAGTGGACTGAGCCCAAAGACATAGGATAGGAATAGACAAAAAAATTACACCATCCATCTCTCTGTGTCCCCAAATTTTGTCCAAATTTATGGCTTAAACAATGGGGTCATGCAATGGATGAATGCAAGCTTCCTCCCCCCCCCCCCACAGAACTTCTTCCCCTCCTACCAACAAATACTCTGCCCCAGAAAACTGACAAGCTAGCTACTAGCTTGGTGCACAGACATCACAAATTTATCTAACTCTGCTGATGGCACGGTCTTTATTTTGCATTAACTGCTGTAAGCTGAACCACAGGCTACTGTGTAACATACATGCCATCACTTCAATGAAGACTGTCAATACTTAGTCTTTCCTGACACAGTACTTCTATACCACTAAATTTAATGCTGTGAAATGCTACTTTAATTTTCTAAACAAAAATAGTCTTCTTTAAAAGTAGCAATCTGGGAATGAATGATGTTTCTGATCCCAGTATTAAGCCAATCAGACAAGATATTTGACTATAGACTGATATTTAATACCTATGACTGCATCTGACACTTCTTAATATAGAAGGTTGCTGATCAAAATTCATGTGCAAATCAGGCAGGTAGCTAGCCACTTTCTTACTATGTGCGGGGAAAGTAAAATCTTTTACCTGTGTTTAAAGAGACTGTTATACAACCCCAAACATAAGTTTGGGGTTACACAAGTTACCACCACTCTGATTGGTCAATGATGACTTGAGCAGATGAACCCAGTTGACCAGTTATAGCACAGTTCATACACAGTAGTGTGTGGATATGGCAGTAAGGAATTTAAACTCAACACAGACTGCTGTAATCTTCTCTGACAGGTGCCCTTGACAGGTGCTTTTTAAGGTACAGGAGGGGATAGAGGTAAACTTATTAGGGAGAATTGTTTCTATCTGGGGTAAGATTTGTTGCACTTTAACGGTTTAGAGGATTAAATTTTTTGGAATAGTTGTATTGATGCTGTTCCAGTTTTATCCATGAAAATTTCTGTGTAGGTCAGCTCCCCCCTCACCAGCCTGCTTTGCCACTGGTGCATACAGCTTGAACAACACACACACACACACATCAGTTACCTGACTGGCCCAATGCATAGGAGTTTTCTCATCTACATCTGTTTTATAGATATCTCCTCCTCTCAACATCAGCAGCTGGACGTGTTCAGGTCTGTTGTGGAAGGCAGCCCAGTGGAGTGCTGTCATTCCATCATTGTCTGACTCATTGATGTCACTCACTGCTAGATTCTGGAGGAGGGCTGACAGGGATCTAAGTAGGACAAAATTGTAAAAAAATGTCAAAAGTAACTTCATTTTACTCATTTTCTTGTGATATGACATAATCAGCATCAACCCTTGGGGCTACAGGGAGAATGGGGAGGAGGAAAAGGCCATTGGTATGTTCAAGTCTGTTGTGATATGCAGCCTAGTAAAATGCCATCATTCCAATGTTGATTACTCACTCTTGATATCACTCACTCCTAGATTCTCACTAGTGTAGACTCACCAAAACTCCCTGGTTTAGGGTCTATGAGCTCTGATACTTACCTCCTATTTAAATATGTACCATTACTGCCTGCAATAACTGTCTAGCAAAACAACTAATAGCACCGCAGTAACCCCTACCACTAGAGGGTGCTCACAACCCTAAGTAGTCCTGCATTTTAGACACTATGGGAAAAACCTCACAAGGGGGGCTCTTGAGGGACTCCATCATTTCACTGAGGGCTTCAAGTATGGAACTGGTATAATTTATACTCTTGAATTTTCCACTTCTGATCTGACGGAAGGCTGACAGGGATCTAGGAAATCCATGAATGTAACTAATGCAAAAACTAAAGTAACTTTACTTGCTTTCGGCACAGGGGCAATAAAATTCCTGATGCTGGGCCCCATTCCTGGGGACAGGCACTGCTTTCCAGTAATCCTGAACAACACATTGACACAGGGATATGTTTCATGTTTAACATGAGCCAACAACTTTGCCACTGAATGTAGAGAATATAGATGAGTTGGGGAATTGTTTTCATGGAATGGGTCAAAGATGAAGAGGACCACTTGTATTTGTAGCAGTTGTTGGTTATGTATGTACACCTCTTACAGATGTACATACACATGTCATAGGTATTACAAGCACTGACATAGTGCAGGCGTAATACACTTCTGCTGGGCGAGCATATAACACACATGCGCACACAGGCGAAAAAGTTGTCACAGTACAGCTTGTAACCTCACCAGAAGTACTGAATTTCCCAACTTATCTACAGACTTCCTTTGAGAGCTGCTGAGGTACTCTCATGATAGATGTGATAAATATCTCCTCAAACACAAAAATAGGTTATCTTGTAAGTTTTGTCCAAAATACAATGTTCAATAAAGTAACCCAGTCTACTTCCAGAACTGGTCAACAACAAACACTTACATCACACATCACTCACAAGGTCATACATACAAGTTTATCTCAAATAACCTGCAGAAATTGAGTTACTTCAAAGCTTCTATATTGTATTTATTTCTCTTCTGACTTGTTCAATTGGTTTATCTCCCTACACTATATTTAAAGGCATTTTCCATTGGCATTTCACAAGGGTCTCATGTGAAAGAGAAAAATTTTCCAATTCATGCCCTCCAAACCCCGTAGCAATACTCTT
>WURT03131010.1:18844-29543 GCA_009936505.3 Holothuria glaberrima | reverse complement strand
GTTAAGTTTCTGAGTATCTCTAATACTTACAAACTGTACTTGTTGGAGGAGCTCCCTGAAAGAAGCAGCACACTGACTACCTGCCTCTATTGTTCTATGTTTTAATTCTGGTGTCTCAGCTGAATTAGCAGCTCCCTGTAAAGGAGAAAGGATGGTTTAAAATGAAATGATTGGTTAAACAGTACCACACATAGAAACTGAAGGCAGGGTAGCATGTAGATGACCGAACTTAAAGTAAATTGATATAAAAGGTCAAGCTTAAGTCAATGTAAAAACTACTACTTTAAGGTTATACACGGCATGGGTCTGTAGGCCACAACTCTAATCGTAGTGTCAACATCAGTTGTGTAGTGTGTGTGGATCTTAAACTGTGACTGACAGTTTTAAGAACACTTTTAATTATATCTCAATTCTGACCAATATCTGAACTTACAAATACACGACTTTTATAGTATCAGACAGGAAGTATCAAGCATTCTCAATTTCTCAAAACAACAACGTTTTACAAGTAACATACAGTCTATGCCAACATTCAAAGTCTGCTTAATGAACTTGTTTCAACCAAGCATAGATGTAAAATTAGGATTTACAATTCCAGTTACTATGCACAATGTTCAGGGGTCTCTCACCAACCTTCAGGGGAAATCACATGACAGGTTTAACACACTAGAAAGACAATTTGAAAAACATCCCATACATACAGTACAAATTTGGTGCTAAACATACCCTACATGTGCCGAGCATGACAAAGACAGCTGATCTTGCTACGTTGGATGCTGCAATAATGTCTTCCTGCTTGCAAGAGTTGCCTGCTCCGACTGCCTTGGCAGTAGCAAGAGTCACCTGCTTGGTACTACGAATAAGTTCTTCTGGTGTTGCATAGCAGTCTTCGGGGATAGGATTGTGCAAGATCTTAAGGAAAAAACAAAAAGTTATAAATAAATGAAATCATGATAATTCATAAACTCAATAAGACTTTTCTGGATGCTTGAAGAGTAAATATTACGAAAGAATGCAAGTTGTTCCATTAGTATGCTTTTAACTGACAAGTCTTAGTCTCTATGTTTTGTCAATGTTCTTGAGGGTCTCCAATTCATTCTTTTCATCTCACATGTCATATTTCTCTATCCTATGTCAAAAATTTTAAACATAAGTAAACCAAGACAATACAATTAAGGGACCTACACAAAAGCTAACAGAAAACACAGTAGTGAAATAACAAGTCCATTTCTGTCTAGATTTTGATAAGTTTAGACAAACTCTTGACCCTTACTCATTATTACTGACCTTTGCTTCTTGTACAATGGCATCTATTGTTGCTTCCAACGCTCTTGTTCCTCGTGTAGCTTCATCTTCTACACTCTTCACTGTCTTTAAGAGTGATGTAACATTCATGACCATCGTCTGCACAAAGACAAATGAAATTTTATTGATTTATATTACCCAATGTCAGCACCATTAAACATGACATTACTCTCGTTTATAAAACCTGACATGAAAGGTGTAATGATTTTATCTGTAGATAGCGCAAGAGTACTAAGAATGGGAGTTCAACTCAACATACGGTTTTTACTTAATGATCTCCAAAATGTCACCCTTTTAAACAACAGGCATCCTTTTCTCCAAAACTCCCTAAAAAAGAATAATTTTCCCATTTTTACACTATATTCTGTTTAAAACCCTTCCCACCTCACCACAAAAAAAAACTGTACCTGCAATGCTTGAAAATTCTAGGTGCTCTCAATTTTCTGTGTGGCAGTTCATGGTTTACAGGGAAAGAATATTTAAGTGAAAGTGCCAATTTTTTGTTAAGTTTAGTGTACTTAGAGTCAGAAAGCCATTTAGGCTCAAGGACCATGACAAAGTGGATGAACAGTGGCAAGGTTGGTCTTTACTTTTCAGCAATAATAAGAGGGCAGAGGTAAGGGTGTACTGTTGGACCCCAATTCTACTCAAAGGATCACTATTTAGAGTCCCAATCTGACAGAGAATTATACTCCCGATCTTTAGCCGCTTTTCTATCCACAATTGTTAACGATCCTTGCTCAGCACAACCAATCCACTGGGTGGAACATAGACCTGCAGCAGACAACTACATAAATGGACAGCTAATAAACCATTTTTAAATCACCCATCTGAAACCCCCTCACCACCACTTTAGCAACCATGCAAAACAAAAAACTTTGAGTCACTAGGTAATTTCAAAGGGGTTCCACCAGGATTTCATGAAGAGACCCCAGGCAATAAATTCCAACCACCACTGCATTCTATCGATAAAAGTGCCTCTAGTTCAATCCAGAAGGATTCCCATAATTACCTTTGCTGATTCATTGAGCTGTTTCATTTGATTAGATGAGTTGGCTTTGCCTGATGCCATCTTAGTGGCAGAGATAAGATCTCCCAAGGCTGAAGCTACATCCTTGACTGCATTGATTAATAACACCTGTAAAATATCAGAAAAGATAAAATGTTCATACAAGTAATCCTCAGATGTTAATATCATATTCAGTAAAACAACCTGGAAAATTAATTGGTCAATTTAGAAAGAAAAATACTTTGGTTTTTCATACTCTTCCAAAATCTGACCACACTTTTGCTGCTTTTACTTACAATTTGTGACCATTCTGGGCACAATGGGTGAAGAACTTACTATTCTTTGACATGGTGAAGTGGATGCAGAGAAATATAAATGTTGGGATGATGGTCATGTGATAACTCTGTATATTTATGTCACAAGTTTTAATTTACAACAAGCACACTAATATCAACTGCAGCAATATTTAGGAGGGGTTTAGGAGGGGGTGGAGGTGATGTTCCTACCTGTCCCTCGGGATCATCTCCACCAAGTGTTGATGCACCAAGCTTCACCACCTCTGAGAGTTGTGTGATGGTACCCACAGCAGACTGTGCTGCACCAGCTAGCTGCTCCTGGTTGGCTGTTGCGCCAGTAACCAGTGTTTTGGTGTCCTCAACCAGAGCCTTGGCAGCTTTACGAATGTTCTCCCTACAGGAAAAACACAGCAAATGTCAGATTGAACCAATAACTTTCCACAACTGACATAATTAACTTTCCACACAAATCTAACCGCATATATAAACAGATACTCTCGAGCACTAACTTGTCAACATCTTCTTTCAGGTATACTTATTAGATAAAGCATGCTAAGTGGGTCAGACAGTCCTTTTTGGCCCAGGGAATAATTTATTCAGTATCGTATTGCAATTTGATGCACAAGCTGGCCAAATTGCTACACAAATGCAAAAATTTGTAGCACTTTTTGAGTGCATTACCATAGGGTTTTCAATGGTTTTACACTGCAAAAGGAAAAAATTCCCAAAACTGTTATGCAAAATTTGAATACCAAAATTATTCCCTGAATGGCATGGAAAAGTAAGGCTTCAACAAGGCATGATATAACCCATAGCACTCATTGCAAAAAGCCACTGTGCCTTCAATGTTTGAAATGGTGCTCCTGGATGATGTAAGTTGCTTTTCCCAAGAGCCAGTAATGCTCATCCTTTTTTGAGAGTTACCGCTAAACCCCACAGATGTGTTAGAATAAAGAAAACTGACAAATTCAAAACACCAATTTTAAGGACATCAAGACCATATCTTTTAAGCACATTGTGGTGATTCATTACCCTGGTCCATTATTTTTACATAAAAATTAAGTAACACTTTCAGAATTTTAACAATGGCCAAACTGTTTCTTTGCTACAAATACTACAATGCAGGCATGTCATCAATGTCCGTCTCACCAACTGTAAGACAACAGTGGTGAAATTAACTATCATCCCATCTACCTGTGATCTGCAAAGGTTCCACTTGATGCCTCTGTTGATAGTGTTCCAGCTGACGCAAACATAATGGTGGTATCCAGATCACCAATGATTCCTGAAACAGTACTGGCAGCATCAATACAAGCCTGTGTTCCCCTAGAACCAGCTTGTAAAGCATTCATCACATAATTGGCCTGAAGATGAAAAACAATGAAAACATTTCTCAATTCTTTGTCACATTTTTTTTTTTTTTTCAAATTAATTGCATACACAAGGGAAAATACATGCTAACACCTATTTATATCCATAAACCAAGAAACAAAACAGAAAAGTACCATACTACTAGCGTTGATCATATGTGAAGCACCATGACAGATCAAGTACCAATGTCACCCATATGCCATACTGACTTTTCAATATAAATGAAAAGAGCAGAATCCAAGCTATCCTATGTTTATGTTACTTTCCTATTCTTGTCATTCTTGAAATTTAAAAGTTTATTCCTGGTATTTTTTACTTCTTCAATTATTATTTTATGGCAAAATTTATGATATTTGGACAAGCTTGGCTATAAATAAAGGATGGGTTAAATGGCCTTATTTGAAGGGGTTTACAATACAATAAATTGACTGTAGCTCATTTCTATACATGCAGATGTAATACTTGATATGCCATGTTATGTCGGGTATGTGTCTTTGATACATTTCTTAGTTTAAGTACTTTTTGGCCATGCCAATTTTCTAAATATGACATTGATTAAAACCAATATTATCTCTTCCATTCATACTTTCTACAACCTTTAAAGTAATCTTACTCAAAACCCAAGATGATTTTAACTTTAGGGCATTACATTTTAAAATAAAATGGGATAGATTCTGTGCTTCCTAATAAATATTAAATGACATTTTCCAAAACATTTTAAAGCCGATGGCAAGTAATTGCAATTATAAAATTCACAATTATTTATTCAAATCACAGCTTTTTCCCATTTCACCCATCTCAATTGTAAGTTTGTCTGCAAAATTACCTTCTCACAGACCACTCTAGCATTGTCCACAAGATCTTTCTTGGCCAAGTTGTCTGTAGGATTACCCTGGACTGTTCCAGCATTCTTCACTAAATTATGACAAGCATGACCCAGGTCTTGTGTTGTAGATTTTATCCTATCGGCAACCTGACAAAGGGAAATGAATGCAAATACAGGTGAAAAGCAGTCATTACCTCAGTATTGGAAAAAGTGCTAAAGGAGTAACAATATTATCTGATTTTCCTGTACTTCGCTTCATTTTTATAACTTTTATCACACTACATACAAAGAACAAAGAAATTAAACTAACATAGGAAAATGTAGCATTTGACACAATGCCTTCAAGTACAAAATGAAAAGTCATTCAGAATATACTTCAGAGTACTTTATGTGCAGCCTATGGTCTTGAAAATTTTACAAGCAAAAACATGCTTTAACATATTTCATCACCGTCACCTAGAAATATTTACATGGAGACATCTTGTCTGGCTACAGGCCTGATGTGGAGACATAATACCTCAGAGACTTTAAAGCATAATCAAGCATGATATGTTTGGTATATGCCTGGTATACACATTTCTTGATATGATGACCAGTTTCATTATGCATTGTGACTATCTGACCAATTGCAGGAAAAATAAGGACACTTCTTTGCTTAATTTGCCAGGCTGAAAGTGGACTTAACATAACTGCAATATGCAGGTAATGTAATGAAAGGCACAATCCTGGTACGGTATCAGCCTGGTTATTAGCTGTTTCCATGAGCTCATTGTGTGGTGCCTGACTGGCAGTGTACTATGCATGATAATTACAAAGAGTTATTCCTATATGTGAAAAAAATCGTAGAAGTTGCTTTTCCTAGTTTTATCAATCATTGATTGAACAGAACAAACCAAACACAATGTAAATTACAAAAGTACTGAAAAAGAACCTATTTTGAGAACACTTCATCTACCACAAGATAGGCCTTATCATAAATGTGAACTCAGAATATAAAACACCCATGTAGAAAAAAATGAAGGCAGGATTTTCAAACTGGCAAGATATGGGACAAGGTTGGTCCAGAAACTTCCTAACTGGAGTCTATGGGGAGGTTATGCTGAGAACAGGGTGACTGCCTGAAGAAATTCCAGCCAGTCAATTAGGCATCAAACCACCAATTTACCATGCCATCATCAATCAACCTGACCATAGCATTCCACCACCACTAATTCATCCTACCATTGGTCAACAAATCATCACCACTACTTCTTTAATGTACCATCTGTCAAATAATCATTGTGCCATCACTTATCCACT
This sequence comes from Holothuria glaberrima, assembly GCA_009936505.3. NCBI lineage: Eukaryota > Metazoa > Echinodermata > Holothuroidea > Aspidochirotida > Holothuriidae > Holothuria > Holothuria glaberrima. The sequence continues at coordinate 23,437 of WURT03131010.1, read as the reverse complement.
CAATCGTAGGTCACATAGGCCGCGCTTTTTTATGACCAAAAGAAACTGCAAATTTGGTATACTTTACAGTCTTTCATATACCTGATATGGACCAACCAGATAACATTTAATATGAAAATAGACCTACCTCTGGTGCTGTGGATGCCATGGCTCCTCTGGCACCATAGGAGAGTTTATTGTAATCATGTGACAGGTTGTTTGCAAGTGTACCTAGCTCACCAACATTACTGTTAGCTTTTGTGATCTGCCAAAGAAAATAAAATCCACTTAAACATTTAACACACTGCCAGCAGTTAAAATGCACTTATTATTCATAATTACTAATTATTCATAAAATATCATTTACGAGGAAAATATAAAAGCTTCCACCAACTGTCATTATGAGGGTGAGCTTAGCACGTTTTTACCATGATCCTGGATATTACAAATTTATGCAGAAAGAGCGGGTACATCCTGCAGATACTAACCATATCCTGTGAAGTCCTAATGATAGCATTAGCCGTCTGTACCATGTCTGTCTGATATGCCACAAACTCACCGGCTTCATTTTCAGGTAAGGGCTCATCCGTCTGAAAAAAGAAAAAGTCATGACTGGAATAAAACAAAAGATGGTCACTTGGCATAAATTAAATGAACCTTCAAATTGGATATTTTCACTGAAATTAAAACATCTTCCATTTGGAGCATTACATCTTAACAGCATTAAAGCATGATCAACTTTTCTCTAAAACCAAACTTCTTCTTTAAATAGTTAGGGTTTGACAAAACTATACAAATATTGAGCAACTAAGTGCTGTCACTTTGATTTCTTTGGTTATCCTTTAAAATCCATCTTTACAATTTTAAAAAATTTTACAACAACTTGATAACTTTCAAGAAAATAGCTATCATCAGCACCTTCCCAAATCTTCTGTGTTAGAAGCAGAAACTCTCATAAGATCCGGACAATGAGATGTCGCTGAAAAAGAATTCTTTATAAAAATCAGCTTTGGGATTTACTCTGAGCAAAGCAATAACACCTGACTCCAACTTTCTTCTCACATGCTGAAATCATTATTTGCTACAAAACCATAATCAGATAAAACTGCTGACTCATCACAAGGTGTGAAACTCTACACTTGACTTATTGCGACTGCAATATGAATGTCCACAGGGTACCATGAATTATTCATAGGTGTTGAAGCAGAATAACTTAACCCCATTAAGAACCGAGACTGATCTGATTATTATTATTCAGTATGAGTGTTATTACAGAAAACAGGGTATTAACACACAAAAAAAAAATAATTTTAGATTTGGTAGGAAGAATAAAAGAAGAACGTCAAGCACATTTTGTATGCTTGGGACTGCATCGATCTTCAATCTTGACATGTTTGCAAGGCACAAATATTTCACAGCAAAGCCCTCATTCCCATTTCCTTTGATGTTCCATGCTATGTCTTTGTCACGTGGATGGGAATGAGTCCGGCTCCATTTTCAGCAATGAAATACAATGACAAACTAATCAGTTAGCAAAATAAACACAGTGTGTGACACTCAGACAATACTTTAATGGAGGAAAATATTACCCAATTTTTAATGAAAAAAGTTGGGTCTAACAATGTTATACCAATGCATCTTATGACAAAAGACAATCTCCACTTACCACAATGATTGCCTTGGAGATGCTATCAAGCATTGGTGTAACCATTCCATACTCGCTAGCTGTCTCTTCAAGAGTAGCCATGAGGTCTTCAATTCCTTCCAACATACCTTGGGCAGCTTCCTCGATATCTGGATGGACTTTGGTGGCCTGGGCAGAGAATGGTGAAGTTCAAGAAAAAAGATAAATCAAGTGCCCTGACGACGATTTCAACAAAGCCTCCATTAGCGGAAAAGGCTGAAAAGTCACCTTCTACAAGGAAGGTTTAGAACTAATGTATTCAGGGTTAGGAAGCCACTTAGGCTCATGAAGGACTTTATACAAAGGCCCTGTTTAATAAAAAAGTTATGACCCACCTTCAGTTTGATCAATCATGAGGTATTACTATTAAAACCAAAATTAAGATCGAGCGTAACTCTTTATGAAACAGCGACCAGGTTGGTAATGGATGAACATGAGTGAGAATTGTCTTCTCTTTCAACCTCCCTCAGACTGTGAAGAGGCAGGGGCATACCAATCCATCCCAATCCTGTTTCTAGGACTACCATTTGACCTTCCCCTTCTGATCGATAAAATGGCATCCCTACTCAGTCTTAAGCCAGGTATTCAGGCAATAATTACATGCCAAGTTAAATCACTTATGTCTGACTATCCCTAAAACATGGTGAGGTTGATTTAAGAGGCATGTAAACCTGATTAAATAATGTACTAACATAACTTCTACCACAATTCAAGTATCACATTTCTCTGTAGTTACTGGGATAACATTTCAAGGTTTTACAAATAGTTCCCCTGATATACTATCTTTCCAAAAACCATTTTCCGGTATCTTTAGGTCAGGAAGAGTGGACAAGATCTTTAAAACCTACTAAAACTGTTCACAGGGTTACACATTTTCTATCTGGATATGGCCTTAACATTCAGAGCCACTGGACAGAGGCATAGCTTGTACACCACCATTAAAAGCTATTAACCCTCCCCTTCCCTCCCCTTCCCTTCCCTCCCCTTCCCTTCCCTTCCCTTTCCTCCCCCCTTCACACCCCACGCATAGAGGGGATGTAAGGGATATCTCTCTTTCACTACTTGCATTATCTAATCTTGTTTCTCCTACAGCCGGTGCAATTTATTGAAAAATGAGAAAAAAATCATTGTTGTAGAGTGACTTGCTGCACTAGCCCAAATATCACACTTGTGCCTCCCCCCTCCCCTTACACTATGTCCCCACATTTTACGTTAGAATTTCCTCCTTCCTTGGATGCCCCCTCCCCTTACCCTACACGTCTCCACATTTTACCTTAGAATTTCCTCTTTCTTTGGATGCCCCCCTCCCCTTACCCAATATGTCCCCACATTTTACCTTGGAATTTCCTCCTTCCTTGGAATCCCCCTCCCCTTACCCTATAAGTCCCCACATTTTACCTTAGGATTTCCTCCACCTTCCTTGGAGGCATAGAGTAGCTGAAGAGCACACTCTGCCACTGTCTTTGATTGGTCCAGAAGTGCCATCTGTTTTTGTGAGTTGATACTCTTGGATGCAGCTCCTATAGCATTCCTTGTAAGAGGTTGGAAGTAGTTGGCCATAGATGAGACCTGAAAAAAACAAGAGGCAAGGCTATATAGTTTTTAAACTATAGGTTTTAAGTTGAGGGGTAGAACCCCATCTAACTAACTATATAGCTTTTAAAACATCAAGCACACAATACTCTAAGAAGAATCATCCTTTTGTAGCTACTGTCATTATAAAAAGTTCTTATATAAGCTTACCATCAGTACACCACATACAACTCTTTCAGATTATAACCAACAAGTTACAGCAGTAAAATTATCCTTAAGTATTAAAGACCTTAGGTAGAAATATTACAACCCTTTCCCCCTCCCCATCATCAAAGAAATCAAGACGGGAAAATTCCATTGTTTAAAGTGCTACACCATTTTCATTCCCTTGGTCTATTACAAGGTATTCATTCATGCTAGCAGATAGTACACAAGGTCAGTTCTGTACATGTTACAAACACATGGTTTAATAGGATACTGAATGACTGATGCCCGCAGGTAACTTTGTTGAATTTGTAACATTTATCTATAACCTTTACAATGTAGAAATGAATATCTGGTATACTAATTAAAGAAGATTCTTTCATCCGGGGTCAAAACCATATGGGAGTCTACCAAGAGTTTTAGCTCATCCAAAAAGGAAAGACTTTGTTAATTTACTTAAAGCAGCTATAAACAGTCCAGTTAGTAAAGTATTGTCAAAAATTTAGGTTAAAAGGGTAGTTTTAACAGCTACAAAATTACTGAGGACAAGTGGTTACCTGCAATATTCATGTAAAATTTCCAATATCAAACATATAAACACTGCGTAAACCACAAGTTTTATGGGAAGTCCGGTTCCTGTCATCTGGAATTGTAATGGAAGTGCCAAACAGTACATATATACTTGATTTTACTACTACATATGATAGACAGCAGTTGTGGGTAACTGCAGTTGCATCACATAAAAGGTCAGTTCTACCATAACTATTTAGCAAAGAATGTCATGGATAGGCTTAAATCTTGAGAGCACTATACTTAGTTTTGCGACGTGAATATTTCCTCACCACCTGCAAATTTTAACTATTTTCTTTTGGTCTACTTATATACTGCGCTATGGAGGTAACCTATGCCCGCTCCTTCTCTTCCCCCTCCCCCCTCACCTGCACCTCCCTTAGAGGCCCTGGCTATGTTACAATATGATGATAGCTTACCGAATGGCCCAGTTTCTCTGCATGTCCTTTAGCTGCGTCTTCAACCTTTCTCACGGTATCCTTGAGTGCTGCAGCACTGTTGCTAAGCTGCTCTGTGAATCCCTAGGAAAAAACAAACTTCTCCTATTAGTTTATCAAATTATTTCCTGTCTCAGGCACAATTTGTTCCATACTACTAGTAAAGCTCAGAGCAGAAGAAATCTT
>WURT03131010.1:0-13943 GCA_009936505.3 Holothuria glaberrima | reverse complement strand
ATGCCATTAATGTTCATTTTTATGGGTACTCTAAGGTGCTTCTACTTACAGAGGAGTTACAAAATATTATGTACCAGAGAAATACTGCTTTGATAACAGACACCACATTGATGCTGGAAGTCACAGATTCTTTTTAACTTTAATTAACCCCATTACACCCATGGGGAGCCTACTTCAGCGACCCCTCTCCTGCAATCCTGTGTAGAAGTAATGTAAAATCTCTGTTCTCCCCAATAAACCATGTTAAAATTGTTTAAACTGTGACATCCAATATTAAAATAAAATTCTTCTGTCAAGTGCTTCAGGCATCCTGGAAGCAATGACGTCAAAACCAGAACTTGAAGAATATACTTTAAACGAAGTTTTGCCTATAAATATCAGTTTTGCAAAATGTCAAAATGCTGCCATAAAAGTACTACCAGTACTTGAAGGTACCATTACAGCATAGAATAAAATGTGACTTACAAGCTCATCATGTGAAAAGAAGGCAGGTATTAATGGTACCAATTCTCCTGCAGCCTAACCCCTCTTAATATACAATTGTTTCAGTGTATTAGTTCGTGGACTACAATAATATAGTGACCTCAATACATGGGCATATCTGTAAATTTAAAGACCTCTCATCCTAATGAGACCTTGGCTAAAATTTCAAAAGCAAAAAAGTACTTCAGTTGAAACAGTTGAAGATCTTTTCATGTTCTTCTCAAGGATGTCAAATATTCCTTTTTTCCGTGCAAGCAGAAAAAGTAAATTGGTAATATCTACCTAACACAATGACTAACAAGACAAAAGGGTTAAAAACAAAACTCACTTGCTTTTGCAGTTCACAGATGAGAGGTCCATTGTTGTTAGAGTCCATGACCAATCAGTTTTAACTCACTTTACCTACACCCCTAATAAATCCTTTAATATACTACCACTGTGGCAGGAAATGCAATACACCGACTTTTATCAAATGCTTCCTTCTGCCAGTATGTGTTCCAACAAGGTCATTTCTATTTTTTACTTAACCTCTTTCTCCCCACTCGTGCCGTCTTGTTTTTGGCATACCCTGATATGACTGGAGTTTTACCATCAAGATTTACAACCACAAAGTTTTTCTTCAAAAAGCATTCATAGAGCTGTTAACAGCAGACTGAGAGGAAATACTTACACCAAATGTGATTACACAACCAGATGTTCAATATAGGATTAACTAATTTGTCCTAAACATGTACCAAACAGGTCCTCTAGAACCAATTTACCTATGCCCTCTACCAAAATAAACTTGGTGGAAAGTTCATGTTTCACATTTATCAGACAGGAATCACTTTTAAGAGGAGATAATTGTATTTTCAAACTATTTCTCATAAATTGATGAGGTGTAGACTAAGGAAAGATTTACAAAATAAATATGAGATTGGTTGACAACTTCTGGAGGGTTCATTATTTTATGAGGGGTAAAGTAATTGGCAACAAAGTTTAACCTCTGACTTAAAAAATGCTCTTCCAAACCTGTCAATCAGTTTTGCATATGAAAGGAAGTGGTGCAATTTATATTTACATGGTATTGGGATACTGTCTAGCCAGAGGTGTAGCACTCAAAATTATCTAAGTTCAATGTCTTTGTCGTCAAATGACCTAAAGTATCCACAGTCTTTCACCACTGTTACCTATATACAACTATGAAAATGGTTTCCCTCTTCTGCTATTCTTAAAACATCTTTCAAGCCTACCCACCTCTCCTAAGACACTCTACCACTGATTCCTAGCGTGTGCTGCAAGAGTGCAAGCATGTTTAGAAGATGCACACTGTACATACATTATCTAGCTCATAACAGAGGACACCTTTTTCAAGAAAGTTTTGCCTCCCTTCAACTTCTAAGTTCCTTTCCACACATCTAAGAGCATTTACAAAATTCCTATGACTTAAAAATCATACTTCACTGGAAAAAACCCACTCCCATCACTGCCAACTTACTTCTACGTTTAAGACGTAATTTAAATTTTCCACCGAAAATTTTTTTTAGCTGCAAAGGAGAATTTGGGTTGCTAATGAAAAATAAGTGCCCTCCGATCACCCAATTATGAATATTAATGATATATTTGTTCCAAACTAATGATACCATTATTATAGGAATGGCTAAACTATGCCAGTTTACCTGTTATATTTTGATGACAGAGTAACTTCAAACCTACCACCATTCTTAAGGATCACTAACTAGCAAAACTGTCCTAAGATTCTCCATTTTTATTCAGCTACAGCACTACCCTTAATGTTTTCCCTTCCACCATGTATGCCAACATCATGCAAGCAAAGCCACCAATCCAGTTTGTACCATTTCTTGATCACCATTCCACAAACATGCCAGGCACATTGAAACTGACCTTTGTTATATACATATATGTATATGATGAATGACAGTAGAATCATGTAGTTCCACTTCTCTGTATAAACCCTTTTTTTATATCTTCATTGCTATTTAATTTTACTGATATCAGCAATTCTTTGCACTTCTCTTGGCAATCAGTTTACATCCTCTCATCAATTCTTCTCTTTTCATACTCCCTCTCCTCTCCCTCACTAACATCATTCCCTTGCTGTCATTCCTCTGCTTAATCTCCTCCTCTCTTTCCTCTACTAAAGCCATCTCCCTCTATGAATTCTATGTTTAGAAAAAATATCAATTCTGCATTGAAGTGCATTGACAAATGTCATTGTGGTTTTGAAAGGTACTACGCCTCTCTGCCAGCCAAAGTTTTAGTAACTAGGTCATAAAGTTATTACGAGGTATTTCCTTGTTATATTCTTAAATTTTATTTTGTTGGTGCTTTAGCCATGAACTTCACTTCATTTACATTTGGTGAAATACCTAGGGATGTCTAGGCTAAATCAAATCCTACTTCATTTTTCAAAATATTTTTTTTTTAGAATTACTGGATTCATCACATGATGCCTACGACAGATACACTGTCAGCTGTCACTCTTAAACTGCATTCATCTTCGATTACCAAAAGAACTTTACTATAGTAACATCACAGAAACCAGCATGACAAAATTTCACTAAAACACAAAAACCTTTCCTCTTCAATTTTTAACATTGAATACTCCATTCCAACTACAAGTTCATTTTTTCCCCTTTGGCCAATGAACCAAATTCTAAATAACCCTGTATTCACATTGTCAGGGACCACCTCCTCACGATACAATAAACCCCTTTCATGCCTCCTAACGTTTAAAAAAGCGCAAAGCCATAAACATCTGACATCTCTTTAACACTTTTACATCATTTTCCAAAGCCCTTCATCTGAAAGGTTCAGCCCAAGTATGCAATAATAAGGTTATTTGCTTCAGCGTAAACATGATTGCTGGATATTTACAGAAAATAAAATGCAACAGTGAAAGTAAGTAGAATTTTGACAACAGCCTTTTTTTTTTCAGTTTTAAAAATTTTGTACGTTCAGAAATGTCCATGATTCATGCCAGCAAGCTGTTGTTATATTCACATTACTTCAGAGTTGGGAGTTTTTCAAAGACAGACTTACAAGTAAAGCAGATTACGTTTAAATATGTGCGCATTCTTCCGCATAGCTCTAACAATGTTTTGATTTGTTTACACAGCGTATTCCCGTATTCCATTCATTTCTCAAAGGTTTGACACCAATGGAAGCATCTGATCATGCCAAAGCTTTTGTGTTCCCTCCCCGAAATGAGAGGCTGAGAGAAGGAGAAAAGTGAGAGGAAGAGAGATGACCCAACCACTGGAGGTTGATCTAAATTACACGCACCTGAATAATGCATCGTTAGACAGAGAGTAGGAAAAAAAGTGCAGTGTGTATGGTTGGGCTAGTTAAAGACAGTAATACGCAGGCAACAGCTCATGATGGTTGCAGATACCTCGTGATTGTGAATGACCATACTTGTGTTAGGCATGAGGGGGATCCGATCAGACACACGTACCTTAAACTCCTCGTCCTCAACATAAAATGAGACATCCCCCTGAAGCGTGGGGACAAGCAGTTGTTTCTTACCACCGATGTCACCCACGGTGGGCTTACGCAACTGCACTTTAGCAAAAGACACAAACCGATAGACGTGGATCCTGACACTACGCTGGTACGTGCACAGTTCATCAACCTATTATTATAAACAGAATTTCAGTCAAATCAGGTCATGAACACTACTGCTTTTATTTTTCCTATAATCCCTTTTTTTGTTCATTATAATCCCAATTTGAACACCCTATTCTTGTCAACCTTGTCCAACATGTTCAGATGTAAGAAAAAAGATACCATTTGCTTGGGTAAAGAGAGGTCGACTTTATGTTGGACAGCTCCAAGGGAAATGACTCACAAACAACTCTTGAGCCAAGTATGAATTTTGGTCTACAGGAAACACATAGTCATTTCCTAAAAATAAAAATACAAGTCTATAAAGTTTGAAATGTTCTTTCAATTTTTCCTTGATGTCAATGTTCTGAACAATTGGAAATTTTAAGGTTCATGTCCAATTAGCAGATCCTTAGTTGACAAGATCCATATCTTACATAATACCACAGCTTTGTAACTGATGCATCTATTTTAGTACATTTCACAAATAAGAGAACATTGGGGGACTTGTCTTGGAAATAAATGATTTCTGGTTTCCTTTGCAGAGGTTTCTCCACTCTACTCAACTCTGGTAAATTTTGTCAATTATCACAACATGTAAGTACTACAATGCAGATGATAATTCTACTGTAGCAAAATGAGTAAGAAACCTTGGTGATTCCAACCATGAACTACTAATTAACTATTTTTGCTCTGCTAATTGAAAAATGAAGTGAGCTATTTCTAAATGAGTCTGACTTTTCACATATTTCTACAGAGCAAATGACCATCTGTGCCTATCTAAAATGACATGTGAAACTTTAGCTTGACATTTATGATCATGCAAATGAAGATCCTCCTAACCTTCCAATCCCTTTCCGACCCCCCCCCCCCTTACCCCTTCTCTCTGTATTTTTTTAGATCCAGTAGAAATTGCAAAATAAAGTTTTCCTCTACAAGTTTACAAGAAATGTTTCTGACAAATGAAAAGAAGGCTAAATATCAATAACAAGCCATAGATTTTTCCAAGCTAGAGGCTTTTAAGCCATAAAAAGATAAATTTACTGACGACAAAGTCAGCCGAAACTTAATGACATTTTCTCTGCTGGCACGATGAGCTTCTTGGCCAATGAATACTCTCCTCAAGATGGACCACATTATAATACTCATAAAGTTTAAATGAGCCAGCCTTGAAAAAGTGGGACTTCAAATTTCTTCCTTTAAGAGACATATTATTTGATAGGACACAGGGCAGGGGCACTGCTTCTAATATTAGACTAAGTTGTTACAAATTTCTTGTTATTTTAATAAAACATGATTTATCGCCATAAGAAAATTGGACCAAAACAAAAGCAATACTTCTACATCAGGAAAGCTTGAACAGAAGGTCTTTGAACATTTTGAAACAAATCATATAGGTTTGCAAGCAATTGCAAATGGATTAATATGGCTCTAAACATAAGGTAAGTATAACATCAATAGTCCTGTACTTCTGATGAATAAATTTTATTGTGTTCTAGTGTCAATATTTCAGATTGAAAAGTACTGCTTTAGGCAGAAAAACAAACACCTACTTAAAATAAGACTTGGTTAAAAATTAACCCCTATGACAGTGCCAAGAATGATATAAAATTTGGAGATTACAATATTCTTTCTCTTTCACCAAAACATGGAGCAAATAATGTCTAAATTATTCAGCAAAGGAGACAGCTACCAATAAAAAGGTTGTGCGCACTATTCTCCAAGTAAACTTTCCAAAAGTTTCTCTGCTCGAGTTCTAGTTTACTCAAAAATGTCTCCAGCAGAAAACATACGCCTGTTACCTGGGAAACTGGACACCAATGAGTCAATATACCGTAGATACCCATACCAATCACTTCCTGATGTAATCATGAAACAACACAAATACTGTCTGGCTCTATCAGCTGAATGAACTTGACAAATATAACTTGGCAATATTTCAGAGTCCATTTTTGATCATAAACAGTTGTGAGATCTGTTTGTGAACCAGTAAAGGGTAAAAACAGTCATCCAATTTGAATTAACATACCCAGGTAGCCTAATTCATCAATGGATCTTTTCGCAATATTTTTGTAACTGATCAATGAATTGTTAAATTTGTGCACAATAACTCAAGAAAATCCTGATACTTTCAACAAAAATAAAAGGAAATTTGAAACAATAGCTTATGTTTCCCTGTGAAATTGGGCTAACCGCTTTTTCTCCTGAATCTTGTCATAACTTCAACTTGTCATAATATGATTCTGATAAAGTATGTCCAATGGGCTCATAAAATGGAGATATTTAGCATGCAGAGTAACCAAAAGCAAACAAATTTTCACAAGTCATTTTGGATTTACAAGCACAGTGGTCACACTGGCCATTACTTACTGTCTCCACAGTGTTTCCATCAAGAATGAATCATTCATGCCTTGTACAATAGAAATGTACAATACTCTGCTGACAATGACTTCCCTACACCTTATCACGAAAACTTTCAGGTGTCATTCCATTATGAAACTCAGAACATAAAATTATTCCAATGAAACTTTGGTCAAGAAATATGAAATTTCTTAACTAAGTAACTAAGAAACCCTCTAAAGACAAAGAAAGTTTTTAGCCTACTAATGCATTCCCTCTCCTTTTTCCTGTCATCACATTGACTGCCCCTACACCCCCCTTACAGCAGACATAATAACAGCCATTCATTGGAGTATATTTCAACTCACACAAAATTTAAACATTAATACAGCAGAACATGTTTCAGGCAATAATCACATGGAAGCAAGTCTTTCTGTACTTTCAGATATTTACAAAAAATAGCACAGGGTAACATGAGGAATATGATGCATTATTTGCCACTGTTTTATACTCTGACAGAGGACAATTCCATGAAGGACTGAAGCAAGCACTGGGGAGTACAACAAACGTCTAACAATGGGGCATATGCTGCTGACCTTTATCATCTCCGATATATCTAAACTGGTTGGCCGGCGAAATTTTCCATTCTGGCGCAAGCATTAGGTGGGAGAGATGAGAATATTTTTTTGCTGCTTTTCAAAAATGTCAAACAACCAATGAGCATGATACATGATCAAAAAGTTGGGTAGAAAACATGAAACTTACCAGTAAACCAGCCAATTGGAAAGTAAGAATTCAAACTAACTTGCAATAAAAATATTTGCATTCACCAATATTGAAAATACAACTTTCAATTATGAAACAGGTTGTTACATGTGACTGTGAATAAGTGTGATTTTTGTTGGAAATGCTTTCTCAATTTATTAATATTATTTTGATATACAGATGAACTGATCTTGGAGCTTTCCTCATCAACTATCCCCCCTCCTCTCCCTCACCCTATTCCCCCTCCTCTCCCTCACCCCATCCCCATCTTTAGACTATCCCCAATGTGTGACTTCAGTAATGACAAAATAAGTATGAGAATGATTCCGAGTAATAATGTGATAGTCCGACAAAATTTATAGTTTGGACTGTTGATATATTATTGATAGTAGTTGTTTTATTCATGACATATGTCTTATGATGCTGGCTGGATTCAATTATCATGCAGAGAACTGTTAGTGAAAAGAAATTAATATCCAACATAGATCAAAGCTTGTCTAAGGATAAAAGGAAGCCATTTTGCCATCTTTCCAAGTTAGTATCGTTTCAACACAACAAGCCGAAATCTTAACTTGATTTTAGACAGGATACCTTAGCCAAATGTAAGAGAAAAAAAATTTAATATCAGCCCTAAGTGATCGAGGAACCTCATTCAGCGTAATTCCATGAACAAAATAGTTAACATTCATTCAAAGATTTTCTCTCCTCTTTCTATAATTAAGGTTATGATTACACTAGTTTCAAGTCATGATCAGGAAAACTTTGCCCCATATTTCACTCTAAATGTAAACATCATTTGCATACTCACATCTTTAATGCTATCAGCCGAAGTGACTTTATTTGAAAAATTGAACATTCTGGTGTTTTTTTTTTTTTCTTTTCCTTTTTTAAATTATCATTTAACTTAATCTTGGAAGAATATAACAAATGTAACATTATTATGAAAGGAATGCTTTCAAATACAGTTCTGGTTCCCTTTAAGCCAACTAACAACTGTAACAATGAAACAGTTTGTTTCAAAGTCTCTGGGCAGCACCATAATTGTAACAAGTCTGTCAGTTACTACTTTGAAAATAGCATCTTTAGTTCTACAAATTAAAACTGCAGGGGAATTTAGCTTTAAAAGGTGGGTTTCAAGGACCGCAAATGTTCAATGTAACTATTTACTCTTTACTATTTACTAAAAGTAATAAAAGTTCAAATTACATGACAATATACTCAGAGGACATCCACTAACTACTGGAATTTGTCTCTGAATACAATATTATTTCAAAATTTATATAAGAAATATCAAAATTACACAAAAACAAAATGGAATTCATTTTCCTGAAATCATGCCCTTAAGTTACATGTGCACTGCAATTCCACTTTGCAAGTTGCCATAAATACAGGAAAACACAGCCCCCCATTTGAAAAGATTATACACCAACCTATAAATAATGAAAGCATTAAAGGGTGTGTGCCAGTAGAAGCCTTAAGGTTAAGGAGAGAAAAGGTAAAGATAATTGAGTAAAGAAATGACTGTCCTACCTGGAAGTTGTTTCCTTCCATAGGTGGCAGGTTGCTTCCCATGGCTTCCAAAGATGCACTATCCAGGTCACGAATAGATTGATTAATCTTCTCAATGGCCTCGTCACATTCAGCCTGACCAGGGGCTCGGTCCCTGTTGAAACAATTAATACAATTAATTACCAGAATTAATTAAAAGAATTTTTGGCACTTTTCTCAAATTTGTTTTCATTACCGAAAGGTCCAAGACACATCCGTACCAAACCTTTCTCCTCTTCTAGTGACTTCAGGACATATGATATCAAAGCATGGAGGTTGTTTTGTATCAAAACTCTTACAAAACCATGTCAATTTGTGATTGATGTTTGAAAATTTACACACTTTTCATTAAAATCCTCAACTATTATGAAACAATCCATCAAGGGTTACAGGTATGCATGTTATTTTCTAAAAGTTCACCTAAGGTACTACGTTTATGCCAAAAAAAAAAAATGCTTCAGATATTCTACATATTGCTGAATTCATTTATAAATTCAAATTTGCTGTCAAAGTCCATCCAATGCTACCTACATTATAATAAAACACATACAATATTTTCCAGTGATTAATTTAAAGAAGCCTTTAGTAATTGTTATGATTTATTCAAAAAACCCTCATCATACTAATGATTACTACATTGGTATTTCAGACTATAAAACTCGATACGGTTTATATAGGGCATCTGATGATTTTTAGGTTGTTAACTTTTAGATGTGTCAAATGTGACAACTGTTTCCACTGTTTAGTGTTTAGTGAAGGTTTTACCATGTAAATGAAGCAATTCATGTAGGATATTCAAATGAAAGAAAGAGAACAAATCAGATGGACAAAAAATGATTACATGTAGTTAAAACATTAAATTTTGTATAATGTACCTTGATATTCCCTAGAATTGTACAAGAATAAAATCAGTACTGACTTTAATGAATGTATACAAACATTCTGTATCATCATTTTGTTTCTCAAATACTACATTAAGAAATTATCAAGAGATAACTCTGTATACATTTTGATATCAAGTTGTAATTAAATTCCTGTATGACTATTCTTACAAAATGTTCTCACTAATGAATTTTTTCAGTAACTGGGAGTTAAGTATGTTACAAGAAAGAGCTCTCAACACCATTTCTACAAAGTTCACATGTAACAGGAACAAGGAATACTTGTGATGCAAACATGATCAGAAGAGTAATTTGTATACTCAGAGTTAAGATTCAAAAAAACAAAAAGGCACAGCTGCAATAAAAGAAGTGACGCTCAATGAGGCCGACATACTTGATGGAGTGAACCAGGTTCTTGATGGAATCCGAGACCTGTTTGGAGTGTGCAGCCAGCTGTTTCCAAGTAGGTGGGTCATCTGGGTTCATTCCAAGAGGTTTGGCTGTTTGAATGAGATTGGTGGAGCTGGCAATCATGGCCTTTCCAGCGGCTATGATTGGCTCCATGGCCTCACGAGCCTACACAAGAAAGAATAAATAACTTGAATCAATGGCTAAAAGTATAGAGGACCTGCCTTCTGGATGAACTGTAACCAAAAATGACGTTTGTAACTTTTGATTAAAGAAAATACAAAAGCATACTGATTTAAGACTATCTAGTACGAGTACCTTAGCTTTGTAGTATGGTAATTCTTTGTACTGAAAAATGCCGTTTTCAACTCTCAGTCTCTGAAAGAATACTAAAAATTGCTCTTTACAAGAAAGCACTAATGGAATTCAAATACATTGAATGGATATCAAATGTATAGTTTGCTGCTTTTCATATTTAGTTGAATATAGTTAAAGTGAAATGGCAAAGGTAGTACAAGGGCCAGGACCATGATGTTCACCTCCCCCCCCCCTGCAACTTTCTCACCAACTTTCATCTTATGCAAATACAATGAATTATATAATGGGGACATTGTTTCCTACAGACCCCTCCTCCATCTCACTCACTCACACTGTACCCAGTCCCTTGTAAAATACAATACACAATGCCACTGATATCATGCAAGCTACAGAACTATCCCATTTTATGGTAAAAAGTAATGAGTTAAATTACTTACGGGGCTGCTTTAATAGTGAGTTTCAACTCTTTCTTTTTGACTTACCTGTGGTGTAATCCTGGCTGGTACACTAGCAAACTCTGGTGATGAAGCGAAAGTAACCAAACTGTCCACAGCATCCAACAGAGGTTTGGTAGCCTGGGCGCAATTTTGTCTGTTTGCATCTGTGAAACTCCCATCTAGATCCTGTAGCAGAATATAGAGTGAATGTGTATGGTAAGTAAACAATCATTCTGTTTATGCACACATAGCATCATGTAATTTTGGTTGTTGTATGGTATTACATAAACAATCATTTTGCTTATCCACACACAGCCTCAGCAGAATATACAGTGAATGTATATGGTAAGTAAACAATCTGTTTATGCACACACAGCATCATGTAATTTTGGTTGGTGTATTGTATTACATAAACAATCATTTTGCTTATCCACACACAGCCTAACGTGATTTTGGTTCTGACATTCTCAAAGATTATTTGTCTTTGCTGAACTCTCACTATTTATGATAAAGTATTCTTGTCAACAATATTGTGTGAACAATGTCCATGCAGTTCAAAAGGAAACTTGCTCCAACATCTTTCATTCAACAAATGCAGTAACATTAACAATTTAGCTTTTCCAAACGACAAATACTTCCTCTGATTAAATAATCAAGTGACTAAATGAAGAAGATGAAAAAATGAGAGTTCAAACCTCTAGTCAAAGTAACATATAATCCAAAGTGACCATTCACAAGAAAATTTCTATCTTTGAAGCTTATTTGTTCAGGTGGTTGGCTATCCAACATAAACTTGTAATATATAAGCTTAAAATCAAAAGTAACTTATCATCATGAAAGAACTGTCCCACTGCCTACAATTATTTTGAATACCATTTTGGCCTATCCATTTAACTCCACTTTCAGAGAAAATACCCCAGTGTGGTACCTCACTTAAGCTGAACAAATTTCTCATTCAAATTTGAGGTGTGCATGGGAAATATCCAACTATCTTCACAAGTCCATTGAAAAAATGTGCCTTATGGGGGTTGTAAAAAGCAATTATACCACTAGCCCTGATCCATCAACTCAACTTTGTTCAACTACATTTAACATTTAATATCAAATTTCTGTCAACTGTAACCCATTTCCATCCCTATCTGGATAAAACAGAGACTTTGATGAAGATGTAAATTATATGGGTGAGGGGTGGGGGTAAATGTTACAAATGTGTTCTATTTCTGGTTGAATCCAGAATTAAGTCCCGCTGGGGTGGGGCATCATCTGGTTGCACATCTCTGCTTTTATCTATACAAAGTCTCTACATAGCCTGGTGGCATTCACAGTATTGGTACTAAAAGTACACATGAAGACCCTTCCAAATTCCAACGATTCCTGCAAATCCCTGATTTTCCTGGCCTGTTTTTTTTTTTTTTTTTTTTTTTACAATGCACACCCCAGCTTTCAGTAACCTTAACCATTTCTGATATAGTGGGAAATAAATAAATTGCAAATCCCTGGCAAAAGAATTGCAACAGCCTCACTTTTACTTGGGGGTAGTTGTTGCAAAAATTGACAATATTACTACCATCATAACAACTATCTGATCTTTATTCCAACTCAACTCAACCATCATGACCTAGATTTCTTACAATCAGTGCAACCTTTCAGTCACATCATTGACAATGCCCACAACTGGCTAGCCTGGCTGGACATAGAAGCAGTATGGTCATGTGAGAATCCTCTCTGTGTTTCATATACAATCCCTGGGCACCTGACTGGTAACATTAAAGTTTTGACTGCTACTGACTCTAGTCTGGATGTTCATGTTTCCTGCCTATTACTTATGCAGACTGGTCTTTAAACTGCCAGTCACAGTTATAAACCCGCATGCACTAAACGACTCTTGGTGACACCATGATTGAGTTGTTTTGTGCAAAGTGGTATAATGTGCTGCCAGCTTTACAATTCTCAATTCTCATTCACATGTAGTGCACATATGCCTACAATCTAAGGTCTTGGTCATGAGCTTGCATACTTAAAACACATAAAAAAAAACATATTTTTTACTAAGAAACTTACCTTGATATTTTTCACCAGGTTAGCTGTGCTGTTGGCAACATCTTTAGCCGACTGGACAAAATGCTTCTTGGCTACAGGGTTACTGGTCTTGGAAGAGGCCACACGACAAATGTTACAGAGAGCCGAAGTGTGTTTGGCTACCTCTGTAGCTGCAGCCAACACCTGCAAAGAAAATTTTTGGAAGTGAATAGCTTTCAATGACCGAATGGGTAACACCAAAGCTACCTATATCTCCATTACTTTTCCACCGACAAATTTGAACAAATACTTGTTTACCAATAAGACTGTTTCGATATTTCTCATCACCAGCTTGCCCGGTTCCCACTCTGTAAACTTTTAAAACCCGTTCAAGACCAAGGTAGCCATTGTCAAACCTTATGAATATTGGTATGTTGAGAAGGAAACCTGCATATAACCCTATGAAGGTACAGGACATGCAGTCATTGGTCAATAACTCATATGTTAATTCTCTCATCTTGAAAATGTTTTTCATTTCTTGGCATTTACAGTGATAAACATTTAAGCTTTCACAACGCAAGAAGCAATGTGGTCTAAAAATACAAGTACATAAGATTTCCAATTTTCCAAACCATATGCCAAGATTTTAAGACTAATTACGCAAACTTCAAGAACTTTTATAACCATTAAAAACAAGAGACACTTTTTCGTTTCTGAAATTTTCCCTTCTGAGAGGGGACCAACCTTGCTGTTACAATTTCAACATGAAATCATAATAAAACAACTACATTATAATTTCTCAAGCAGATAAATCCAGTTCCAACCTTACAAATCTGTCAAAACCCTGACAGTAACCAATTCTTACCTCTGGTTGTGTACTCTCTGGGTTCAACAGCTTCTGACAAGCAGCTTGAATGGCCTGATTGGCTCGAGCAAATTGTGACTGGTCAACAAGGCCTGGACGTCCAGCAACACTGGATGGATCAGAGATGCCTACAAGGTATGCTGCCTGGGCAGTAGCTTCAGTAAGGTTACAAACAGCCTGTCCAGCTTTCTCAACACTCTGACCAAATTGTGGCAGGTTTCCAGTCTTTGCATTTTTGGTGATACCAACCATGGCCTCACCAAGTGCCTAGAA
>WURT03131009.1:24600-51798 GCA_009936505.3 Holothuria glaberrima | reverse complement strand
CTAACGGTCAGGTAGTCCTGCCTGGTCAGAAACTGTTCAGTTGACCATAAAATGGTCTTGCAGCAGATGTTTGCCTAGCCATTGTATTCTATAGAGTAGGGCAAATTACACTTGAGAGAGTTTGTTTACACAAGTTGTGCAGAGTAGGGAAGTGAGGAAGTCTTATCTAGCTTTGTGGTTTAGTTGCAGTGTACAGTTCTGAAAAATTCTGCCAAGCAGTGGACATTGAAGTGGATTTTAGAATCAGCAAAAACACGGCATGTGAAAATAACAAAGTTGGATATTTGATGTAAAAGGCATTAAATATCCAGAAAATAGCCCCAATTCCCATTAAAATCCACCAGATATTGACCATTTTACAGGGTAATTTCTATTTCATTCTTGTATCAGGAATAAATATGAGCTAAATATGTGACACACAAGATGGACGTACCATATATGGCTCATGTTAGTCTTTGTTTTTTAACCTTAATTCCAAGGACACTGGTAGCATTGTTATCCCCAGAGGGGTTTATTATGAATAAAATTCTTTCCTTTAGAAACATTGATATCACTCAACAAACTGTAATCTGTCTGATCAGTAATTAAGAGATAATTTATAAAGGGTGAACAAAAGAAATCTTAACACTGTGCAACACTCCACATTATTATTTTTGCATAGGCAAAGAGTTTCTTCAGAAACCATTTCAACTTTGAATACATATATTTTGAGAATGGTAAAAGACATTAAAATAATTCCAACAGATATTTCATTGGAGGACTTAATTCTTTCTCCAATGGTTCTAGCTCTAACCCTAACCCCTAACCCTATCCTTAATTCACCTTTGGTCCTTCAGTCTTGCGGACCTTTGGTCTCGTGGACCTTTAGTCTCGTGGACCTTAATTCACTTTCGGTTTCGCAGATTTTGGTCTCACAGATCTTAATGAGCATACAATCACACTTCAATCAGTTACAGCTTCGCCCATATGCTTCAATGCAATTTCGGTCTTGTGGACCTTCAGTCTAGCGGGAAACCCCCAGAACGGTTAGGGTAATGTCCCAATGTATATCTTTTTGTTGAAACATTAGTACTTTATGGGATGTTGTTTAATGCACCATGAAACGGAGGAAATAGGGAAAAAGGGGAGGGGGTGGGTTGGGATAGTGGAAAAGGAGGGGAACAATTATCTCAAAGTAAACATTCTTTTTTACTGATTTAAATTTACTGATTTAAATTTACTGCTTTAGTCAGGTAATGAATTAAAACTTTGTGATGCCTATGTAATGTCCTGTTAAACACAATTAGTGAGGTAAAGAGTTATCTGTGAAAAAAACACTACACAAAAAATCTGAAATCGCAATAATTAAATGGCTTGCAGTGTTTACAAGAGCCTCATAAAAATTACCTGCATTGGTAATAAAGTTGGCACAGTACATTTATCTCAACAGTTTTATATAAATATAGCCATGCCTTCAAATTGAAGTCATTTGCTCTGCTTGGAAGCAGACTAATTTTACTCTCTTTATATTCCCTGTCAAATTTTAACAAATCAAGTTTTTCCTTATCAACTCCTATATAGTCCTTGATGAAAGAAATTTGATTGAAAGTTACTGTTTAGGTCATTTAGGGCCTGAAAATGGTATTCCTCTGAAATTTGATTCTTACTTCCTGTCATTTCAGATGTTGAGCAATTAAACAGCATATCCCAATTAAGTATCTCTTGGTTTGAATTATTTACAAGCTCCATTAATCAATAACTGCGACTTTCCAGCCAGCCCGACAATTGCTAGTAGTATTACCTCACTAGTTGTCATTATCACGTTTGGATTGTTCTGGCAACGGAAATCAGACCTGAGTTCATAACACAAGGTGTGAAAAAGCTCTCTGATTGCTCTTGGTTGTATGTGGCAATAGAATACATCAGGAAATTGGATTTTGTACCAAGAAAAACAGCTAGAAGCGATAAAAGTTGGTGGAAATTAGCTGCATGACAGAAATTAACCAATGATCGACAGGGAGAGCTTGATTTTAGTAGTGTAATGTAGTTTCTTGGTGCTTAAAATATGGATTATTTATATCCACTTAAAACCATTGTGGGGCTGGATTTGTGGAGATTGCTTACGACAACAAGGAAACTTTCGCTCAATTTGGACTTTTTCAGGAAATCTTGCTTCATTTCGTGTTCACACATGGAAGGAAAAATGGATATTCGCAGTTTATGAATAACTTGGTGTCTGCAACTTTTTACAAATTTCTTT
Source organism: Holothuria glaberrima (assembly GCA_009936505.3). Lineage (NCBI taxonomy): Eukaryota > Metazoa > Echinodermata > Holothuroidea > Aspidochirotida > Holothuriidae > Holothuria > Holothuria glaberrima. The sequence continues at coordinate 49,559 of WURT03131009.1, read as the reverse complement.
AGGAATCCAGCCTCCAGCCTCTGTGAGACATATGAGATGGAATTTCCAGTTGAATGAATTCATTAATGAAATTCTCCCGGGGGGGGGGGGTTAGAAGATCTGACATACCTTTGAAAAACATTACATAAGGGAGTACCATGCTTGAATCCATGTTATTCTAACCCCTCCTAGCTTTTGAAACTGCATGTATGTCTTCATCAGTAAATTTATTGCGCACTTCATCAAAGGAGTAGTGTTTTTGATTGAATTTGCAGGGTGGGGGCACCAAAATATTGCATATACCATGTGATGAGAAACTAACACTGCATGGCTATGTGTCAAACTTTCAGCTTTGTAGCCCTGATACTGTATATTATCACTCATTTACATCTCCCCAATAGTACTACCATTTAAACACATAGCGTGTGTAGGCAACATTGCAAAATGGCATGTAGCCATGAGGTGGGGGTTCTGGAAGTTGAAACCACCCCATGGCCCAAGCTTGAAAAAAAAAATGGCAAAAAACACCATGAACGTTGCACCATTTCACATCTGGAGACCTTTATAAAAAGCTGTTTGTTCTCCATCACACCCCACCCCACCCCCATGACATAATCCTGGCTAAATGCGTAGTCATCACTAAGCCTACTCCCACCGCAAAGAATTGGGATACAAGTGAATAGTGACTATAAAGACTGACTGCATATTATGTGATGTGAGAAGGTTGGAAAGCTTCAGATAAAGAAGAGATGAGATATGCATGTCACTAGAGGTGCCATTAGCCATCCCTGCAGCTCTGCAGCACTCTCCGGCCAACTGAGTTGCTATCTTTACTTTATATAATCTCTTGAGCAAACAAGCTTCCAAGACAATTTATTGACTACAACTTCCTTTTCAACAAGTTGCAGAACTACTTGCAAGCCATCACTACTATTGTTTGAGATTTGACACCTGGCACTGCACAAATGACTGGTGGTGCAATATATGAAACCTGCCCAGATGGGTGCGTAGGATGCGAAATTGAGTTTTTTACAAGATGCAACATAATAGCAGCTGTAGTGTTGAAAGTTACAGCATGTAAACTTGACAGAACTAAATCTCCTTGCTGCAGTATAAGTTCACTCAGTGGTGCCCCATCTCATGAAAACAGAAAAAAAGAGGAATGTTGCTTTAATCCTACTTTAAGATGAGAAAAGGAGGCAAATCTTTGATTTCATTTCTTGCTAACGCTAACTTTAATATTGTTTTTCTTCTGTCCTTTTCTTTAGTACACATCCATTTTGAAACCTCCAATGAAGGAACAAGCCCATGAAAGTATGGATATCTCTGAAAAGGTTGATCTAGTTGAGTGGAGACAGGTTTGTAGTTATTTTGTGTGTGTATGTGTTTGTTTTTATGGCAATGCCAGCTGTATAAGAGGCTTGAGTAACTCCCATATTTTTGGAGTCAGGTACCCACCTTACTATTTAATAGTTGTGACTCTGAGTGGATTCATGACTAGTTGAGTGGAGACAGGTTTGTATTTTTTGTTTCTCTAGCAATGTCACCTGTGAAAGAGGCATGGGTGACTCTGATATTTTTGGGGTCAGGTGCCCACCTCACTATTGGTTGTGACTGTGAGTGGAGTCATGACTAGTTGAGTGGAGACAGGTTTGTAGTTTTTGTGTTTCTATAGCAATGTCACCTGTGAAAGAGGCATGGGTGACTCTGATATTTTTGGGGTCAGGTGCCCACCTCACTATTGGTTGTGACTGTGAGTGGAGTCATGACTAGTTGAGTGGAGACAGGTTTGTATTTTTGTGTTTCTTTAGTGATGCCACCTGTGTAAGAGGCATGGGTGACTCCAATTTTTTGGAGTCAGGTACTTGTGGGCCTATTAGTCAGGACTTTGCAGTGAACTCATAACCAACACTGACAGGAACAATTACCTCAGCAAAAGCTGAGGTGCTGGATCACTTATGTTGGAGAATTGAGAAAACTTTCGACTTAATTTAAAGAGGCTTATTGAGTTGGTGAACAAAATTCATGATTTTTTGCACACCTGTTGTGGTTTACTCACATCTTGATGGTAAATGGTCAAGCTAAGAGATTCTGAACATTTGACACACAACTGAAATGGCAATGATAGGGCAATTAATGATTAAAATCATTTATCACAAATTTGTGATTAGACACTTTTTACCATTATGTATTAATCATATGGGACTCCTGTCCACAAAAACTACAATTTCTCACATTTTTGGTAACTATAGGGGGTGATGCATGAGTAATAAGGCTAATTAGAAACATTTTCATTATATGATTTCCTTCAAACTCATCACAAAATAATCAGTATCAACTCAATGAGCCCCTTTAAGAAAAAAACCAAAAGAGACAGGATGCTGAAATTTTTTATGAAATTCTGACAAAATAATGCTAACAGAATGTCCAAAACAAGATTCATTACACATTTTTGATAGTATTCTAAATTCCCTAGGAGTCACAATTCAAAGGAAACTGGGATCATATCACTGGACTCCTGCCTTTTGTCACCTATCTGAAGTAGAGTTGGCTATAGATTTTGTACATCCCCCTAACAGAAGCCCTCAAATTTTATGCTTATATTGCATGTATATCCTGAAAGTGCCTTTGAGTTATATCCAAACATTTTCCTTGTAACGTTTCCGCATCTGATCCCAATTGTGTCTCCCTGTAACCAACACTTGAGATTTCAGCCTTGAAATGACATTTTCACTGCTCATATTATAGAAAGTACATTAAGATTAATATGTTGCATTAGTAAATAGTGCAATATAGCATAACATGGCCTTGCCTGGGGAAGGCGATTATATTATTGATGAATAGCATTTAATGGCTAGGTGCACAGTCCTTACAACTTGTAGACTTTTTTGCCAGTCCCTGGGATACTTCTCCCAGGGATTCAAAAGTTATTGAAGGCAGTTTATCTTTGTGATGTGAAAGGTAAGTTAAAATTGAGATTATTTTTCCAGACTGCCCTATAAAAGCTGTATTTGTGATTTATCTGTTTCTATGGTAAGTAAATTTAACGCTTAGTAGAAAATATACTAATTTCTTAGCATCGGATTTAAGTTGTAAACCTTCCTTGCAAGTGGGTTTATACAGTGAAGAAATACAATTGGGCTGAAACTGTTTCGTGCAGAAATTGCATTTAGGTGTAATATATTACATCTATAGATGGCCTTTATATGGGAAGTTTTTTTTTTCCATTAGTATTGTACAAAGGCTTACATTTTATTTCTGCATTATCAATTTGTTATGATGTGTTATTTCATGGTTCTGGTGTAGTCTCACTTAGCTCTAAAGTACAGGGGTTTCAGGTGACCACCCCACCCCCCCCTTCCTTCTCCACAGCCAAAATGGCCCCAGAAAAATGTTGAGGAAGGAAAAATCAACAGTGCCAAATTTTATGAAAATTATTGCTTCCCCCCCAAGGAATTTTGAATAGAAGCAGTAAGAAGCCCCCTGTGGACCCCAGAATAACTACATTAACATAGGATTTTTTCAATATGTTTAAAGGTTCCCCCATCCTTCCCCACCTCTTCTCTCCCCCCCCCCCCCAAAAAGGAAAAATTGACTCCTGTCCTTAATGAAGTTTGGAAGAGAAGAGAGCTTGGAATAGAAAAGAACAGAAAACACTGGTTTATTTCATTTTGAAGAATAAACCTGAAAAACTTTGTGTTTAAGATCTTACACACAGTGTCAATACTAAATATCACACAGAACACATGAAAGTTTGAGGGAGAAAAATCATAAAAAGGGTATCATGCAGTACAGCTGGTTAATTTGATAAATTTCATACCAGAAACTATTCTTGGAAGAATTGAAGGCTCTGGCCGAAAGATACGTATACTGGTTAGCGGTGTATCCCTGGTAAATTTGAATCTTGAAAGTAGTAGAATACTGAGACAGCTAAGACTCTACTGGTATGTTTTTATGGTACCATTTTAAAAGTGTTCCACCTGTGATAGCCTTTCAAGCTTTTTCAGACCTCCCTTACAATTAATGATTAATTTAAATAATTGTATGATAAGTATATGCATTTTGGACTTCTTAATACAATATAATACAATATAATAGTGCATTTGTACCCACTCTGCCTCCCTAAGTGACATAAGCTGGTAATATGGAAACTTTTATAAGTATTCACCAGCAATGGGTTATTGAGTATACCATCTTCCCCCCTCCTCCCCATGCCCAACCCCCTGTAATTTCTGTTCTGACATGCCTCCTGCAACCCTCCAAACTTATTGCTGTCCACGTAGTGGGCTATCCATGATTTTCTTGGAAGACAAGCTACTACCATAGTGCATTGATCTTACGAAAGATGACTGGCCAACCTCATAACACATCACTTGCTGCATTGCTCTCTTTTAAAGGCTGCAAATACAACAAATACGAAGGTAGCCTTAACATTTTGACCTGGCATGACTTCACCCAGGGTCAAATTCCATTCGGACCATTTGCTCAAAACACATTCTACTCGAATGGTCTTGAATGGTTTCAAATGGTTTTTAAATGATTATGAATGGTGTCAACTGATCATTTTGGACCATTTGCCCAAAACACATTCTACTCGAATGATCTTGAATGGTTTCAAACGGTTTTTAAATGGTTATGAATGGTGCCAACTGGTCTTAAACATGCAAATGGAAATCTCAACTGGTTTTATAACTGGTTTCAAATGGTTATAAATGGTTTTGAATGGAAAATTGACCAAAGTACATTCTAAACCATTTGGAACCTGAATGGTTTCAAATGGTTTCTGTCAAATGGAATTTAACCCTGGGCAATCACACACAAACTTATGAAAGCTAATACCGTATTGTAATTGACCCTCTGAGATTATTACACAGAGCTTAGTGACTTTGTTCCAAATTTATCCTTTCTTTAATTCTGGTCGAATCTCTGTAAGTGATGGTGATTAAACTCAACCTTGCAGTAAAAGTGAATCTGATGTCAAACCCATTTATGAGAGCCTGTATCAGATGTGATAAAGGGTCTTCAACATCATCAGGTTCTTTAATGAGCATCCTGTTTCATTTGGCAATCTTAAGAAACTCTACAGGTGAACTGCTTGCCGGCTACAAGCTGTTTCAAAACCAATCCTGTTAGCTTAATACGTAGCTCAAGGACAAATTTGTGCAAGCAGTTTTCGTCAAATTGATTTCAGTTTACAAAGAGAAAAAGATTTTTGGTGTTTTATCAGCTTGAAATGTAGCGAACAGGTGAAACTGAGAATATACCTTGTCGTAAATTCATGCAGTATGCGGTAAGATTGATCATGCAGAAAGTATGAGTAGGTTAACGCAGCTGCATGTTTCATGTGAGGAGAGCAAAGATGTATTTCATCATGGTGTGAGGTAGTGCTTCCACTTGAACTTTCCTTATTTCTAGAAAATCTGAGGTAATTCTACATGGCTCTAAGGTATGGTTTAGTGAAAGTTAACAATAATTCAAGGAAACTAACTTTTCATGACAATTTAAGCAGAATGTGGTAGAAATTTTATGCATGATGTGAAGGTGTGCACATCTGACCACCCAAAACTGGGGTCAAACGGCAAGATAGGTATTGTTAGAACCCTCCTTTGAAAACACTAGAAAATGGAAAGGACTGCATTATATACATGCAAAAGATGTTGACATTAGTTTTATTAGTCACTGTATAGTCAGTACAGTTGGCCAGTATGTAAGTACCATTGTAACTCCACTAACACCATTGAGCTCATTATATCATTAGTTGCTATAATGTTATTACTGAGAGATAATGAACTACAGCCTACTCTCCATTGCTTAAAAGAAGTGATATCTCCCACATGCTAAAATGGGAATATTTCCTAGGAAGCATGTCCAAAGGAGGAGTATTTCCTGGGAAATCTTCACCTAGGGAATTTTCTCAACTGAAAAGTTTTTTTCTCTTTTCTTCCAGGTGGGGGAGGGGGGCATGGTTCTCAGTTGGCAAAATTCCTATTACTCCAGGAACAAACTGAAATACCACAAACTGAAGTTGCTTTAAGGTGGTCTTGGTAATCTCAAACTGGCAGTTAGGTGGTCTGACTTATCATGAGACCAACATTATTTTGGTTTCAGATGTTTTGTTTGTTTTTGACCCAAATCGGAAAAAATGGGGAAAAATCAACAATTTAATTGGTATAAGTCTTGTGCCTTCTTTCAGTTAAGGCACAATAACCATCCCCTCAGTAAAAAAAATGCCCAAACTGTAGCTTTTAGTCTCTGCGATCCAGATTATTTCAGAGAAAAAGTGCTTAGACCCGAGTGCTTCATTTTTTTTCATTTTCTTAAGAAAACAAAAGTACTGTGTAGCTAGCGGGTCTGGTACCAACATACATGGTTTAACTTCAGAATATAATATATGAGGTACTTTCTGTGAGGTTGCATTCTTGCCAGAGCCCCTCCAAAAAACTCATTTTTCAGGCCATGTTTTTTTCAATACTAAAATCCACTGCAATATCAGCTGCTCAGCAGACTTCAGAACTGTACACTGCAAAAAACCACAATGCTGGGTAAGACTTCCTCACTTCCCTATATACTCTGCACATCTTGTGTAAATGAACTCTCTCAAGCATAACTACTCTGCATAGAACACAATGGCTAGACAAACATCTGCTACAAGACCTTTTCATAGTCAAGTGAATAGTCAACTGAACATGCAGGATTATCTGACAGTTAGTTTATACTTGATATAGCAGAAGTGTGATGACAAACAAAAGTGCAAACAGTCTACATTGGCAGAAACACCTCATGTCACATTTCAGAGTATGCTTTGGGAAGGAGTCTAGGCTAAAATGAAACAACGTACTATCTTTGCACTCTAGTGAAAATGAAGGAATAATATGGAAAACTTCTTGCTACTCTCTCCAATCATCAAATGCTAATCATTGCATAGTTTTCAAACTTAAGTACAGTAGCATGGATTAAACCTTGAAGAATAGCACTTAAAGCATGCAACCTTGCATATACTGATGAAAAAATCTTCATTTGTAAATCTCCTTCCTTTACAATTTGCTACCTGCAGAAATTCAGACTGCAGCTAACACTTGTAATCATAGATTTGCAAGCTACCAATGTAGCCTTGCTATTTTATCAGCTGCCTTAAGTCACAGTGGCATTCTTACCTTTTGAAATAGTAACCTACTTGTTTCTCAAGTGCCATTTCCATCAACTTTGTTTTTCTTTCATCAAGATACTTGACGCTCTTTGGAGTGACCCAAGAATGCAAGATGGATGCCAACCAAATGCTTTTAGAGGTGGTGGGAGCTATTTTGGACCAGACGTGACGAGAAAGGTGTTGGCCAAACATGGCTTAGAACTTCTGATTAGGTCACATGAGTGTAAACCAAGTGGGTATGAGTTTACCCATGATGACCAGGTAGGCTCTAAATAGTGACTCTACACTTATTCTACTTTCTCCTAGTTTTATACATATTTAGTTACTTTTTCATCACAAGAAGTCTTGGAATTTCACCCTGTTTTATGCTTATATGTCCCCCCCCCCCAGTTCATTTTGACAGGAAATAAAGTGTACATGCAGTGTATTGGAAATTTGTGTCTCGGAGCTTAACTCGTGCTATATCTAGCGCTTTGAGACTACTTGTGTAAGGAACTAACTGTTACATCGTTATTATAGATGCACCTAAAATTTCAAAATTTTCTCACCTGTAACCCCAACCATGTTGGGCTGAGGTTGGCTGAGTTTGCCTACTTTAACTTATTAAATTCAACAAAATTTGAATAATTCAAATCAGCAACACTGCAAATAATTTTCCAAAGAATCAATTAAAAATTTTTTGTTGTAGTGGTTAGCCATTATAGGTTCATAATGTGAGCTGTGAGTTCAGGAAAACTGAAAGAAAAGGAATGTTAAAGTGAAAATAATGTTAAATATCTTCACTATTTTTACATTAAGTAGAATCTCTTGTGTTTTGTGGGAAACATGCTCCAACAGACATTTAGCATACACTTTGATAGATTTTTATATATATTTACTGTGAATTGTTACCATCATTATGGGTTGTGCCCTGAATAACGTCCTTTACTGAATTCAATGATCATTTTGCATGCACATGGGAAAGGAAATATTTTGCCAGGTTTAAATGGTTGCTCACAATACAGCTTGAATGTGGTTAAATGGGGCATACGCAATTGATTGATGGGTGAGATTTTATCAGCCTATCTTAACACCTGCTGGCTTGCAGTTTTTACTTTTAGAGAAATGTTTTTTGCGTCTGAATGCACTCTGTCAAAGAATTGTTTAGTTTTGTAGATGACACAGCTATAATTTGTGCCTATGCATTTGAATGATCAAATCATTCCCAAGTTGGGCATGAGAACCCTAGTTATCAAACCAAGGACATTAGCTTTTACCTGTTTTATAGATCCAAAAGATGTTTAGATTACCTCCTGGGTAAATATATAAAGCTGAGTGGGAAGAAAGGATTAGCAAAAACAGGATTAGTAGATAGAAAAAGACTCTTCAAGTGAGAAAGATTCAAAGAACATTGAGTTGGGGAATGAAACAAAGTGTTTAAGCTAGGTTGATCATTTTTAATAGTCAGAGGCAGCCAAATTGAGTGGCAATACTGAGACCTTGTAGACATGTATTTCTTTTTCTGTTAAGAACTGACTGAATTTTACCTTTTGGCTTGCAGGCAGGGCAACAAATTCTCATGGGGTCTTTAACACCAAAGACTGCAAAAATGGAAATGGTAATCTTCATGATTAGTATGCAGGATTTGGGATTGGAACAAGATAATAAGAAATTTGTTTTAATTTTAACCATGAACAACACCTCAGTGGTTTACAGGTGTTGTTGTTTTGAAGGCTTAATGACATTTAATTAGGAGTGAAAATTGAAAAAACTGAAAAATGTGGTGTATCTTTTTTAGGGGCTTTGATAGCTGCAGTTGGTGTAAAGAAATTTATTAGGGGTTGTATTTTTTTTACTAAGTTTCATGGTTTGATTATTCCTGCTGTCCAACTTTATATGAAGAGTATGCATGTGTCTGAATACATCAAACTCATGGTGCATATAGCTGTACAATGAGGGCAAAGCCTATAGCACAGAGGCCCACCTACTTCTAGGTTTGGGAACATTTTACGCATAGTGATGATCATTAAAGGGATTATGCAGTCACCCCAATTTGAATTAGTATTTATTATATTCCATTACTTTAATTAAGGAATGGCCCCTTTTAGTCATGTGACAATTTTTTTGTTACTTATTTAGTAAATTCAAGCTGAGTTACTCCATGGTTTACCTTTAATATTCCATGTTCTTCAGAGACATAATAAAAGATAGTTGTTAGGAACTAAGAGAAGTTCTGTAAGATTTAGCTGATGTCTGTAAGTAAATTTGGGGTGAGTGCTTATTCATTTTAAGCCAATGAAAATGGTCATCCAGAAGAGAGCTATATCCAAAATTTTCATTATCCTACAGAGCTTCTGGTTTTCGGCTTTTTCTTTTTTTTTTTTTTTGTTAACATGGGATTACTAAAGTTCATGAGATAAACAGTGGTATACATGAGTGTGGTTTGTAATGCATTTGCCACATGCTGCACGTATACACAGATTCCAATTTACCAAACTTTTACATTGCAAAAGTTACTCCCATAAATGATCACATCTCATTAGTAACAAGTAAGTTGCATTTACTTCAGAATTTTTCAAACTAAAAGAAATGCATTCTAACCTCTGACTGAGTTGATTTGGTTAGGTATACAGTGATACTTTTACTAACACCGTGCTGACACATTTGTTGTAACAAAAGAGGGATTTTTTTTTTTTTTTGCAATCTGTAGGTCTTTTAGTTATAACCTTACATTTGCGTGCTTGCTCTTTACCCAACGTTTTATAACCCCCAATGTACCTCTTTCTTTTGAGTCTGTTGCAGCAGATTCCTTTATTCTCTCCTAGACTTTTCTTGCCAAAATGTATTATTTTATAGAAATCTCCTCACATGGAAAAAAGGGGGAAAATCTAAAGGTGTTCCCTTTCATCAAATTCAATTCAGCTCTTCTCTCTCTATTTAAAAGTAAAGGGATGGCATTCAAAATTAAATAACCATGGCAAATGTCAAAATTAAAATAATTTCTTATAAAAAAAGAATCCTTTCCTGGGCATTATGCTTTGACCCTAAGGTGTTATACGAACTGTAAGTGAATTATGCCATGATATTCCAAGGACAGAACATTGATTTTTTCTCAGAGACATTCACAGAAAGTTAATCCCGTCAATTAAGGGCCTCTTGGAGTGCCAACATCGATCATTCACTAAGTGATCAGCCGGTGCTTGCTTCTAGTCTCTGTCTGATATCATGATGCAGAGACAGATAATCAAAGACATCACTTTGAAGACGGAAATTAAAATAACTTAGTCAAACTAGCTAAGCGTTGACTTCTCATAGCATATTGGATGAGGTGTGGAATGTTAGTTGCTTTGCATGAAAATGTTCTATTCAGTTTTCATCTCAGGGTTGTTAAAAAATAAACTGGGAAAAGTTGTGAAGGTGTTTGAAATAGACCTGATGCATCCTGTAGACTGTTTTTATGCAAGGTTTTGACAAAATAGATAGTATACCAAGATGTGACCGGGGGGGGGGGGGGGGGAATTGAAGAGGGTGTGAAATATTTGTTTAGGTAAGGGTATGATACTGGTCAGTTACCATACACTATGGATTATTGTTATCCAACAAAACAAGATATCCCACTTGTGATTATTCTTGGTTTATGTGACCAAAGACATTATAAGTATAGACTCCAAACTTAAATTGGCACAGTGACTCCTCATGGAGGCCAAAATATCAGGGCGGAGGTGCTGATCCCTGCTCAGTCGTTTTGAAAACAAACAGGCGAATGAATGTCTTACAAAGGTATTAATACTTGCTATTTTGGAATTTTGTTAACTTTAGAAGTACAACTCCTCAACGGTTTCCACTTAAAATAAGTTAAAGTAAGTTATTTCCTCATCGCGGAGTTCTGCATATACTCTTGTATATGAGTGCACAATGACTGGTTTTGCATGTTCATGGACATTCATTGGTCAGTTTCTATGGTACCTTCAAATTACGCACTTTTATATGCACGTCCAATTTCTTGCTCTCGCAACGGGAAAGCAACTAGCGCGTTCGTTTTCCGAGCACGCAAAAGTGTGCTCCGAGCGTTCCATACAAAATGCACAGACAATTGTATTCTGTGGAATCGGCACACTTGCAACGCTCACGCAAGTCAAGCTACAGTATTCTAACAATGGACACATCACTAAACAGAAAAGTGAGTATGTCAAATCCACACTTCCGCCCCGATATTTGCATCTTCATGCGGAGTTAATTGCAGTAACAGTGTAGGTATCTCTGCTTATAATATCTTTTTATGTGACAAAGTCCTTGATGATCCTGAGGAGAAGTGCTGAGAGTTCTTGATTAGAAATTAACTAATAAGCTCCCTGTATGAGTTGTAATAGTGGAAAGCGTAATCTGTTGATTTCCTGAATTGCATTTGGTGGACCCACAGTTTCCAGATTAAATGAGGAGTTTCTTTGAATGTGGCTTACACTGCTTTGACAGTAGTTACTTAAAATCCAAAACTTGATCAAAAACAGAAACGGCATGATGAGCTGAATTTTGAAAAACATGTGGTTACCAAGGTGATAAAGTATTGATCTGAGCATTTTAACACCACTCAATATCTTGCAGACACCAAGAATAATTTTTTGAATCATAGAATTATTGACTTGCTTATATTTGCCTTCATCAGTGAAGACTCAATAGTCTTTAATAATAGAGTTTTAGATTGCTTAGATGTTTGGTTTCAAAAATTGATCTCTTTGATAAATGTGCCAGTCAATGATGTCTCGTTGAAACAATTCTGTTTAAAGTTAAAACTCTCAATATTCAGCTGTAAGGGGGTTTATTTGTGCTGTTTTGCAGGGGTAATGCCAGGATTTGCCTGACAGGGATGCCAAGCTCCCTGACTGAGGGGCCAGCTAGTCCTGCAACCCCAGCGAAGGTGAAGGGTTGCTAAAAGGATGAAAAACGTAAAATTTTTGGCATACCTCAAAATTCTTTGGCTTTTTTTTTTACAAACATTTGAAAATTTGAAGGGTTTTTTTTTTAATTTGGAAATATTGTAATTTTTCAAAGAAAATTGAAAAAATAGGGGTATTAATTGAAGAATCTGCCCTTCCTATGATTAAACAGAGATAAGAGGGACTGAATATTGGTGGTATTACATAATTTATCGCATGATTAAGGTTCCCCAACAAAATTGGAAACATTTCCTGGCAGGGGAGGTCACTTTCTCTGGCACTGCTCTGCTTTTTCGTATGTCATTACCAATTTAAATTGGTCTTGCAAGTTACACATTAGAGGAAATGTCCATTAGCTAGAATTGAGAAAAACTCCAACCACGACTAATCCTCTGAGCAAATTAACTGTGCAGCTCAATTTCTTGTCAGGCATGAACCTCCTGAGAACTTGTATGGTTGAAAGCCACTCATGCATGATACACTCAAAAGCTGTGCTGGGCCTGAATGGGAGAACCTCCCCAACAGTTGTGAGGAGGAAACCACAAAGCAAACAAATCAATAAGGTGGTCTGATGTGATGCTACTTCCCTGAGTTGCCATTGCCAGATAGGGTTAGTTAAGGTAATGGGAGATCCCTGTCATGCAGACCAAAAAAAATGAAAGAGTATTGTGCAAAACAAGCAACTGACTTTCAAGGATAAATTTTTCCAAGAAAGGGCTTGATCAAAGTTGCTTTTCATTAGTTGTCAAATTTAAGTGGTTTTAGCGTGTTTTTTATACAGTCTTCGTATTATTTGTGAAATGATGTTTTTATATTTATATGGGAGTTGTTGTCATAAGTGGCTGTGTGACATGTTCTTTTTGGATCATCACTACAGTATTTAATTGATGTCTTATACTATTTATTTACTCTTTCAGACATTTCCCATTTTCTAATTTGTGTAATTTGCTGATTTTACTGGCAAGTTATAGAATAGCATAGCATAGCATACAATTATACAATACAACACAATAGAATATTATTTTATTGATCCATCACTGGAAATTACCATGCTCACAGCATAAAAGAGGAAAAATAAAAAGGAATATATAAAAACAATCAAACACGAATAAAATCTAAAAACCACGGCAAAAAACCAGAAACTGTCAAAACCAGAAAATGAAATAAAAAAGAACAACTGAATTAAACAATGAAATAAACATATTGCACAATATCATAACAGAGCACCAAGAAGGAAATGAAACAAACACTTAAAACATGTAAGAACAAACACTAAAGCAGCAAATAGGCAATAAAAGGCAGCAGTCACAGAAGTAAAAATGTATAAAAATACAACTAACGTTTAAAACTACTACTGTGACAGCGAGTAGCCTGTGGAATGAAAGATAAGGGGCCCCGGGTTTTAGTGCCAAAGCTAAGAAGTCAAAGTCTGCCACTGCCAACTAATAGCTGATCCGCTAGAAGGTTATGTAAAGGGTGACTGATGTCCGTCCATACTGTGTGTAATTTTCGTGGCAGAAGGGCGCGATATATGTCACCAACCCTTGTCCGATCAATACCAATCATGCAACTTGCTGTTTTAATTAATCCACGCAATTTCAGTGGTTTTAGTATGAAATTCAGGCAATGTCACATAAAGTTCATAGTAGTTGTGATGCTACTATATGATACTTTGTGGCAGAAATTGGCTTTTGCTTCAAATGCAGTTTTCTACTTGCTGTGAAATAAACTTCATGTCATGAAATAAATCTATACATTTTTTCGAAATTATTCTCTGTGACAAGATTTTGGTAGATATCCAATGATTTTCATCTATTTTGCACTTCTCAAAATTTTCTTTAGTGGTGAAAGTAAGCGCTTAAATCCTGAATTTGCAACAGGTCACTAAGTACTGAGTGTATTATCAAGAACAGCAAAGTGTAGCAAGTCTTTATTAAAAGTATCTTTGTATTGCTTTTATGTACGTAGTCTTTCTTTTTTTGGGGGGGGGGAGTGGAGGGGGGACCTTAATTTTGTGTTTGCTGCAAGATTTGAATTCTTTTCCTTTCAACTTTATCAGTGATGTATTTCGTTTTTTTTTTATTTCTTGTTCAGGTACTAACAATTTTCTCAGCATCAAATTACTATGAAGTTGGAAGCAATCGTGGTGCTTACGTCAAACTAGGAGTTGACCTTAAACCACGTTGCATACAATTCATCTCATCAGAACATCATCAAAAACTTTCAATGGGCCAAAGGTATGAACTGAAGGTTTTTGTTTCACTAGTTACTTCAAGAACAAAATAGGGTAATGTGCAGTCATATGATATTTCCCACTTTTAGCATCACTTTGTCAGAGTGCATTAGTCTGTTTTGCAGGCAATGTGCATATCATGTGACCTAACTTGAGTGGTTGCCTGTAATCACATCTATCAGGATCGGGGGGGGGGGTCTTTTTCAATGGTTTTGGAAGTAGAGTAAACCCATAAAAAATTTTCTGGGGCAGTTTTGGAGTTAAGAAGGTCAACTTTTATTTTTATTTTGACAATCATGTAGGTGAGGAGAAGGGTGGTTTTTGTAATGACTGGCATTTTTTCCCCCTTTGAACATCATTATGGGGGTTATTTTGGCTGCTGACAGAGCCAGTCAGAAGTTGCCCCACCCCCTCCCCCAAATCACTCCAAACCCTTAAATTACTCAACCGTGGTAGATTAGTATTGGAGACAGGTTATATTGATAACTCCCAAACTAGTTTTGGAGATGTACCATATGTACTACAGAAGCACCAGGCACCGTTTTTCTTTCGTGTTGGTTTTAAGTGTCGGATTCACAAAAAAAAAAAAAAAAACTAAGGTGTTTTCTTTTTATTGAACCCCAATAGTTTTGTCAGTTTGAACGGAAGTGGATTCCTCATTTGATTGAGCAAATTGTTTAGCTGTTGCCATGGTTACAGCTCATGTGTTAGTCGCATGTGCTAAAGAAAGACATTTGTTTGAAAATGTAATAGGTGATGTCAAATAGATCAATGATTTGGTAGAGTGAATGTCTTGCTTTCTAAAACTGTGAGCACTGAAAGTTGATTATAGAAAAAGAGGAGATATTTGTTCATCTTTCTTGTATGGGTATAAAAAAGGACGTCCTTGGGAAGACAAAAGAATGTGATATGTCTTTATAAGTGGTTATTGATTTTTATTTAAAGGAACTACTTCATCATTTGCTGGAAAGTTCTTGTCTTTGATGCAAATATTTGAAAAGTATTCTTTCCCAATCAAATATTACTTATAATACATTTCATAACTGGGTCACATGCAAGGTTTTTGAAGCCTTGATTTTTGGTTTTGTTTCCTTTTTGGGGACATCCTTGAACATCCTTGCAATTTTTAGGAACCTTAAGTCTTCTGCTACGAGATATTTATTGCAGAAATATGTGAAGTGTTCTTCAGCAGGATGGTAACACGTATGATTATGGTATACAGCAAAGACAAATCACTAACTAACTCATCCAAACTTAAGATCTATTGAAGTGGTATATGCTCAGATATATAGGTACAGTAGAGGTGTTCAGTGTACCTGGTCAATGATACCTAGGATATTATCGTGGGTTGCAAGCCTCCAAGCACTGGGTACAAATTTAATTTTTTTAGAAGGCATCTTTGGAAATGTTGGAAAAAATTCCCCCTTCCATTTAAAATGTAGGGGGTAATTTGGAGTCCACTTGGGCAATCAATGTCTTTGTTGGCAATTATTTAGGAGGGGAGGAGCATGGTTTTTTGCATTTTTTGTTAATATTTCACTCTATCTTTTCAACATCTTTTTATGGGTGATTTTGGGTGCTGCAGGGGTGAATCACACACTGCCTCTAGGTATTTAAACTCTTGCATTTTAAGTGTGAAAATGGGCTACCAATCTTTTGACTGATAATTTACACTTGCTAATTGTCTTATGTCTTATGTTATAGCTAAATAGGGGTGACTAAATACTAGCGAGGGCCTTGAAAAAGAAAAACTGAAACTAAAAACATTGTATTTTTTCCGTGATTGACTTTTTCAAAAGCCAAAAAAAAAAAAAAAGAAAAAAAAATCGTAAGGGAGTGTCATGCCTATGAGAATAAGTTTGTTCATCTTTCATGAATACAAAACTACCCAGATTTCAGTATTGAGTTTAGTTTCAGTTTATTACTTTTTCCTTTGTTGAAAAATGTATTTTATTTAAAATAACTAGTTAATATTGATAACCTGTTTTTCTACCAGTGGGGATGATGACTTCAAAGGGGAACCTCTATGGGCTAAGAAAAGGTATATATCGATGTAGTATCTCTTCATGTTTTAAGTGACTTCTTATTGCCTGTGTCTCTATCTTGTACAACTTGTGCACTTCTAGCATTGTATATGATTGGTGTTGCCATATGTGTGCACGATAACTTTCCCTCAGCCAATCATATGTCAGTCTGTGGTAAGAATTCTGACCTAAAATTTCCTATCTTGGGGGGTAGTGTATATAAGATGATCAGGCTTTTGGGAGAATTTATGATTGGGCTTATTTAGATTAGATTGACCGTTCTTATGTACCTACATCCATACAAGCCTGTAGCCGGATCTGATGTATTAAAGCTGGGGTGGTGGGGTTAAAATAGCTCCAAAGGGGGATGAAACATTTTTAAGGGGTCTTCTTAATGCTAAAATATATACTAGTAGTAGCAATAGAATTTTTAACATTTTCTAGGAGGGTGAAACTTTATCTAGGAGAGGTGCTGCTCCCCCTCCACCCTGCTCCCCTCTTGTTATGCCGCAATGGCTACTTGTGTGATCTGTACACTTGACTACTTTGAATTCCAGACCTTGAAATGTGATTACTTTATGACATTGACCATTCATCGAAGTGGAATAAACATGTAAAACAGGGTTTGGAACTGGAATGTTGGTGGTGGTGGTTGTGGTGGGGGACAAAAAAAGGAACCTGAAAATGTAGAGCAAGTGGGTTTTAAAATGTATCCTTGCATTTAGTAGGCTACACAATTGGCCATTTAAAAGTATCTTGGCATTACATGTACAAAGGGCATGCAGGGGCCCATTTGTGATGCAAAAGGTTTTAGTTTTGAGTTAGAGCCTTCTTTAATTTTTATTGGTTTCAATCAAATACTTTATGAAATTTGAAGGTACCTCAAATCTTGCATATGAAAAACTAAAAACTAGAAATATAAAACAGAATTAGCAGCTTATACTTCATTATCTTGCTGTACTTTGTGTGTCAGCTGTGATATAGTCTTGCTCGTGCATGGTACACAAGTGTACCATGGATTATGGCGGGCAAAACGTGTTTGCTAATAATTGTACCGGAAACTCTGCTTGTAAGCTTTGGGTCAAAAGATTTGGTTTTAGCTTGGATAACTGTGACTTTTAACTCAGGGAAAAACTGGCCATTGACATCTCTAACTGCTAAGACATATTACAGTGCATTTGGTCATATAATAGCAAATGGACAGGATGTTAATAACCATTGCAATCGTTATCTTACGGTTACTTGGAAAAGGTTTTACAGTGGGAGAGGGATGGTTAAAAGGGCTCATTTGGGTATGGAAATCAATCCTGATATCTTTGTGGTAGCAAAATTTGAAGTTGATGTTCACCCATTGTAGTCTGTGTCAAAGGGGTTTCTCCAAGTTGAATGTTTATAGAACCTGTAGATATCCAGAATGCTTTGTTACAGAGCTTGTGTGTGCATATGCCATATATTGCTTCAGATTTCTTCCTTTTACCGTACTACCTAATGGGTAATCTATGTCCATATCTTTCTACTCTTCCTATGTCTATCACCAAAATAATGATGTATGTATCCTTCTATTGTGAGACAGAATCTTTCTCGATGTTACCGTTTAGTGTAGTTACATGGTGGTGGTGAAAGATAAAATAAAAATACATAGATTTCCGTGTCTGTAGTATAGCAGTGACCATATTGGTGTCAGTTGGAAAGTAAGGCCTTAGCTTCTTCCTTTGAAAAGTCCTAGCTTCTCAAGTGAGTGAGACACTTTGCATAGACCTACCTTATGAAAGGTTTTCTTCATCTGGAAGCTAGGAGTGAAAATTGAAATGTGGTCATTTTCTTGAAAAACAAAAACCAATAAATGCTTGATCAGATACCACACATGCCACGTGCAATTATTTCTGTAGTTTTAAAATATATGCATGTGATTTTATGGCAGAAGACTCATAGCAAGTCTACCATTATGAACTTGTCAATTGTAGCCATATCTCCCCTTCCCCCCACACACACATCTCGCAATGGCAGAGCTATTGCAACACGCTGGCAATGTGCGATTTCTATGTATTTGGTGATGCTTTTAGCTAGAATGTGAATTGTAAAAAGTGGACTGGGAAATCAGCCTGGGATTTGCAGGAAATGCGTTAGGTTTTTCAACAGAGGGCAACTGTGAGAGACTATGTGGAGACCTTGCATATTTTCCACGATGTGCAGCCTAATTATGTGCAGCCCTGCCATGACCTTTTATTTGGTTTTAGCTGGAAGTGAAAACCAAATTTCCATCAGTGACATCCCTGCTTAGCCTACACAGGTAGGAGGGAAGTGCGTGATTGCAATTGACAAGTTTAATACGATACATACCATTTCATGATGAACTTTATATGGCTGAGAGCCTGAGAAGTCTTTATATCCTTTGTTTCACACTTTATTTCTTTCCATGCAAAAAGATTATGAAAGCAAGTTTCGATCTATTTATCTAATGACCAAGAATGTTGTATTCAGTACATTGCTGAGATAAAGGTTGGCAGTCAGGTGGCATACAATTAGTAAGAAAAAATTGTTGTGAAGAATAACATGAAAGCTGGTAAAATGAAGAATGAGCTTTTGACACCATGGTATCTGGACTTGCCACAAGTCAGAATGTTTGAAAAAAAAACAGCTCCCTTGTTAAAGATTAGAATGAAATATATTGTAATGCTTGGCAACCACATAAAATATGACAAAATGGAGTGCATGGCAGGGCTGAAACATTGGAGTCCAGACTCTAACTCGGTTCCAGACTTGAGTCCATTCTTTGCTGGACTCGGAATTGGCCCGGAGTGGGAGGCCACAGAATGGGAATTGGCCCGGAATGGGCTCAGCTGGACTCGGACTTGGAGCTGACTCCAGTTGGGTCCACAAAAATGGAATTTTCTTTAATACGCCAAGGCAATGTTATTGTTAGTGCACAATTTGACAGGTACATGGTCCCTTACAGTCAACTAAATTACAGGATCAGGAAGAATATGAAATTGACTCCTGAAAAGAACCTGTTTTGGTCATTCGTGTAATTGTAAACAGTACAAAAAGTATTTGTATGAGGCGCTATTGTCAAGTGGCCGGAATTGGAAAACCTGGAATCATAATTGGCTTGGAATCGGAGGGTACTGGAATCGGATTTGGCCCGGAACTGGGTTAGGTCTTCTTGGTTACAGCCCTGGTGCATATGGCATTTGGTATATTTTGCTCTCCTTCCCATAATTTTATTGAATTAACTTTTTTCTTCCCTTTTCAAATACAATAGATTCATTGTTTTAACTTTCTAGCTGTACATGTTAATTTTTATAAGGATTTCTATAGTTCAGCACTGAAAACTAGAACTTTTCTCCAAAGTAGAATTATAGACAGAGGAAGATTAAAGTATGAATTTCTAAATTCCTAACTTGTATGTTATTTTCTCCAAAAGTGGTTTCTGTATCCTTCAGTGACAATAAGGGATGTAGGTTTGCTCCAATATCAATAGAAAGTGTTACAATATCTTAGAAACTTTATCACAGATTTTGTAGTATTTTGTGTAATAATACTTAGGATTCTATAGACCTTATGCATATGATGTCACAGAGCAAAAAGTGCGCCCTCCTTTGGAGGAACACGTGTATCATTGCAAGTTACACCAACAAATGCAGACAGCCATTTAGTAAACCAATCAGGTATGCATGTAATTCAACTATATGTGCGTGCGAATCCACGTTGTTCATGCACGTGTGCTTCATTGTTTTCCTCCAAATTGATGTCAGTATGACGTCAATGCATAAGGTCTATATTCTGCAGCACCTGTGAAAGTTGTTCTTCCAATCTCTATGTTATAAGATTTTATCTAAAGGCTTACCATGAAAGTGAAGGGATGGAACAAATTTAATGTTTTAGCTTTCGTGATAATTCTCCTGGGCGCAGGTGAAGTGAAAGGTAAAAATAATTTGGAAAGCAGTATATTTAATGCCAGTACCTATGTTGTGTGCAATTTCATACGGTTACAGCCCTGTATGTTTCGACACCCTTGTGTTCCGACAAGTTCATTACGTTATCCATCCTATGTTTTAACAATGTTTTGTGCTAACACACAGCTATGATTATTCTGATGCCACTTATGTGGTAACATTAGCCTGGACAATGTCTCCGGACCACTGTGTAATCATCTGTTATCTTAACAGCAGTCGTTCATACATAATTTAATACCTCTGTCTACGAGTTGTCGGAACATAGGGAAGTCGGAACATAGGGGTGTCGGAACACAGGGCAGTCACCTTTCACAAAAGCAATATCTTGACCTCTGTTTCCCTGCAACTTTACCTTTTTGAATGTTGTGTATTTAACTTTATTGTTAAAATCACATCACAGGTGTTACAAACTTTTCCTTTGATGTTTTGCTTGCAACCCTTTAACAGAGTCAGTCTTGTGGAAGGTTCAGCACTACGAGACTTGAAGGAGAAGATTATTTCACACAAAACAAGACTCAGAGAATTGTTTGAGGAGTATGATCCTGATAACACAGGTAAGTTGGTCTCCTGTAGACTGTTCACTCTTTTGTGATTATTTACAAGATTTCACAAGCAATTTTGAGAAGATCAGGGTAAAGGCCAGTTAATACTTCCAAATTTTCATGGGCTGCAAAGCTGTGAAAACCATATATGGTCATTCCTTGCTCTTCTTGGCGAATCATGGACATAGTTCATAGTTAAACAGTGTTCAACTTCCATAGCACTACACATGTAGTATGGATTGGCCTTAAGCAAAGGAATTATGGAGCGGTGAACTGGTTACTCTGCATGGATTAATGGATTAAGCCAATTGAAGAAGAAATGTCGTCACCCCAATTTGAATGAACACAACTGCTCATGCTATTATGTTTTTTTTAATCTCGTGATTGCATTTTTGTCACTAGATTGTTGAACTCACTCAAGATAACTACTTGGTTTACATTGAATATTAAATGCTCTGAAACAAAGAGATGTAACAGATAACCAAACAGCCCAAAGACTTTGTGATTCCTTACTTCTCAATTTTTTTTTTTTTTTATGTTGTTCATTGTTTAAGTCCATCAAAATAAAAAAAAAATGGAACGAGATCTATTCATCAAAAATCTGTAATCAATGTTGCACAAGCAATTAAGCACTCCTAAAAATGTTTTTGTATTACCCATTAATATTCGGGTTAAATTTTTTTCCAAAAAATTCATTATTAGCGGTTCTTGAGAAGGGGCAAGAATTAAGGCCAAAATCAAACTACTGTGCAAGCTAAAAGGTCTCAGCACCTAATCTAAGGGGCCTCTCAATGGCCATGTAGCTATGCTAAGTGACACTCTTCTGCAATATCCCATGCCAGAATTTCTGAGGGTTGGCATGGCTTATTGTAACTTATTGGGTAAGTTATTGTAAAGTTTTGAGTATGTTAAAAATTGATATTATGGTAAGATAACCTCTTATTGTGCAACTGCCTGTGATTCCTTTTAGTTCCCTACAACTAGCTATTAGCATATAGATTGTAAATTGGGGATCATACAAATCAATTGTACTGTATAAGTCCAGCCTCTGCATCACATGACTTCGTCCATTTCTATATCTTTTGTCTCCCCACCAATCAGGTTTCATCACACCGCTGCAGTGGGCAACAACAATGGAGAAGACTCTTGGCCTGGCCATTCCCTGGCATACACTCCGATCGAGACTGGTTAGCTCAAATGCGGATAACACTTTAGTGAATTATGAATCTTGTTTAGATAGAGATTTGGTGTATAAGAAAGATGGCAGTGTAGGCCAAGAGGGTCCAGGAATTACTGAGACTTTGTATCGAAACAGGAACGCCTTAGAAACAATCTTTAGAGTTATTGACAAGGATCATTCTGGTGAGTTATTGATAGGTGTTTTACCTATGTTGACTTCTTTTGTCTGTAAATTTGTTATGTTTGTAGATTTGTTACATTCGTTGCTCTGTAAAATTTGCACATTTGCTATGTTGGTAGATTTCTTACATAGGTAGATTTGTCACATATGTAGATTTCATATCTGTGTGCATTTCTCACATCTGTAGATTTTTTACTTGTGTGGATTTCTCACTTTTTTGATTTATTGCTTTTAAAGTAGACATGATACATCTGCATGAAAGTGTGAATTGATGCAGTGTAAGTGAAGTAACAGATAGTCCTCATGCAAGTAAGCAGATTAGTTAAGGAGACTGTTCTCTATTCTTTATGAAGAGGTTGCCCAATGATATTCTGTGGTAGATGGGTGATGTGCATTTATTGTTTAAGGCAGAAAAGGGACAATGTCGTCTTGGTTTCCTAACTTGCACCCCTGATTCTGCTTCTGCCTTTATCACTGTGCCTATAAATTGAATTAAAGACAAACAGTCATCATCCAAGTACATTTTTTGGTGTGGGGTATCAAAAGTTTCAGTTGGTTACTGCTCTTTGATTGACATCAAAGTTAAAAAATTCAAATGATGCAGAGTAACTCACATTCCACACAATTAAGAGAGTGTTTGGATTTCACATTATAGCCTTGAATGCACACCAGGACATGGTATGAAGCAAGTAAAATAGGTTTGTGTCTGCTCAAAGAGGAGTTTTACACAGTTATGGGAGGAGCTACAAGTTGCTTAGTTGGGAAAATTGGAACTGTCCAGATGACAAGAATTGCCCTGTAAATCAGTAAATCACTTTCAGTTCCACATATCAGCATTAAGTTTGTATGCCAGTGAATTTACTATCCAGCTCTTACTATAAAATCCCTCTTTGTTTAAACTTTATCCTTCAGGATCAATTTCTCATGATGAATTTGAAGATGCTTGTGAAATCCTGAGTAAGCATGTTGGAACTGAAATCTCTAAAGAGAGTGTCAGAGACATGGCGACTAGTATGGACATTAATAAAGACGGACAGATTGATTTCAATGAATTCCTAGAGGCCTTCCGATTGGTTGATCCTGAGAGCCAATCAAATCTTGCGAAAAACCATGCAAATGGTGACGGAACTATAGCTGATGGAAATGGTACAGTGACCTGAAGTTGTACACTTAAAATGGAGGCATTTCTTATAATGGACAATGAATGTGGAACCGCACCAGGGATGTGTTATCTCGTTTTCCAAATAAGGCTGAATTTTGACCTCATTCTTCTCAAAGGTCATTTCCTTGGGTCATTACCAGCCATGACTGGCATGCAATGGGTACTGAGGTGAAAGAGTCAGTGGTGGAGGATTTTTTTGTTTAATTTTTTTTTCTTTTGATTTTTGAAATAGGAAGTTTTGATATGATGGAAAGAAGTCTACTGTGTACAAGTTCATTGTATGCAGGACTGGAGGATAATTACTCTATGAAACTGAGCAGTCACAAGTGTGGAAGGAAAAAAGAGCTTTTATGGATTTCAACTTGAAAATGGATCACTTCCTATTCTTTCAAAGTTTCAACTCAAATGGAATCTTCTGTGAGGCTCTTTTATTAGATATTTATGGTGTGTCATACAGCAGTAATCATCCAACTGATGTCTTGGCTGTGTTCACTACACTTTTGCAACACAGTGTGGTGTAAACATTTATGTTTTATCCCTTTTTTACATTTCTAATATAATATTTGAAGAAAGTTTTAACAAGTAATGTAGAATGGGGCAAGAGAGCCGAGCACAAATCTTATAACTAATGGCCATCATATGGCTTGTGGTAAGTATGTTAGATGATGTCATTGAAAACATTTAAAAACCTTTCAATTGCTTTTGTTTCTGGAATTTTGAGAAAAAAAAAAGGAAAGGCCAGTTTGTGTGGAATTAGATTCTTTTCCACATATATTACTCGAGCATGAAAGTTTGCCATAAATTATTTTTTAAACTATATAGGTGGCAGTTAAAACAGTTGAACTACATTTCAAAATATTTTTCAAAAGAGGGCTAAATATTTGCCTAATAGATTGAATATATCCTATCCTCTTTATTGGGAGGCAAAACAGGTAAAGGGGAAAGGCCTGTTGCTTACTATGCAGAGTCAAGGAAGATGTGAATTAAATAGTACAATTAATAAATCTACTGATTTATAGAAGTGTGTGTGTGTTGTGTGTGAATGTGAGTTTGTTTGGAATTCAGACTGAGGACCTAAACAATGGATTTCAAGTCCTCTGAAAGAAATTCAATAGATTTCTCAAGTCCTCTAAAGTTTCAGCAATAGATAGTCTATTGTTAAGGTTAGGGTTCAGGAAGCAAACACAAAGGAGATAACAATGAGGTCCTCGGTTTGTATGTAAAACCTACTTGTGTGTGTGTGTGTGTCTGATACCATGTGGGCTTTGTAGCAGATTTTTAAGTGGTATGTTTTCTTTGTAAAAGTATTTCAATCATTCTCTATTTTAATATATAAAGATAATGTTACATAGACAAGCAAATATATTTCTTTGTACTGTAAGTAGAAAAAATATATGATAGAGAAATTTTTATGTCAGACTTTTAGGGTAGAGTGAAATGCTACGAAAGGTATAGTTTGCTGGACAGAATTAATTCATCTTTTCTCAGGGTTGAGTGGCTGTTGTGATATCCTCTCTGTATACCCCAGCGCTGCACAGAGGAAGTCAAGGGGGACTTAAGTTCAAAGCACTTCAAGAAGCCTTATGCATGTTATCTGATCCTTAACAGACAAGTGTGTGTGCATGTGTGTGTGTGTGTGTGTG
>WURT03130987.1:0-11500 GCA_009936505.3 Holothuria glaberrima | reverse complement strand
GGATACCGAAAAATCTACACACACATTTACACATGAATGGAGACTTAAAACATGGAATAGGGGCATTACCTCAGATCGATCTGTAAAGTTGTAGGCACTTACCTGACACCCCACTTTGCATTATTTTAGCCATTCTAGAAACGGGGATAACCCAATTTCGCGGAGTATCCCCAGTTTACGAGTATGTTTTCCTGTGTGTATCCCAGGAATATGCCCTTTACAAACCCACATACATACATACATACATACATACATACACACACGCACATACATACATCCATACACACGCCATCATGACCGCATAGGTTTCTCTTTTCATCGAAACCAAAAATACTCTCATAATCTCATTCTGTAGGCTAACTCTAGGTTTTGAGTGTTCAGTGTGTCTCTTCAATCTTTTCTTCTTCCCCTAACCCTTAAATCCCCTAAGTGATTTCCTCCAACTGACTTCTGAGGTGGAGGGGGACCTGTGCCCCCTTCTCCACTTTTAAACATGCTACTGCAAACTTGCATCAATATTTCAGTTCAAATTTCATATGGCAGACAATCTGCTTGCTTTAACCAATCAACCCTTTATCCAGCACAGCGCTAGTAGGAATACACAATGATTACATCAATATTTTTCAGGACAAAGGAACACACATGTTAATACATGTTTCATTAATACTGCACATTGAAAAAAAACTACACATACACACACACACACACATTAGGATCGATGAACAAGAGAATTGATAAAAGCAAGGGAAGGGGGATACCAGCCTTGTATATTCATAAAGAAAACTACTGTAACACAATGCTCTTCATACAACACCTTCATGGTGAAATAAATCAAGTGTAGGTAATGTGTACCTTTCAATGACCACACTACTCATTGACTGAACACACTAATATAACAGGAATTTAATTTCAAGTCTCCCCTCTTTTTATCAGCACACAAGCAGCGCAAAGCTTTCTTATAAGAAGGGTCTATAATCTTGGATCAAGTTTTGATATGTACAGGGGTACTTATTCTAAGCATTCTGGTGAAATTTGCATTGAAATACTGTACAATGTGTGGTTCTCAAGATATTATATAGCACTTCAGTTGTAACATTTTCAACACAAAGTGAACTTGAAGCAAGCACATATGACATTAAAACTTCACATTACTGAAACACTCTTTTGTTTTTCTATAAACTTTTGCAACCAATTTTCTCCTCCATAATCCCATGCTATCAGATTGTGAATGCATGAGAAGCATGGGAACTTTACAACTTCATATTCTCCTATATCCCTAAATTTAACTGTGAGGTCAACACAACAGACTGCAAAAAGAAAAGAAACAAAGTATTTCTCATCAATGTGAGGAAGTGATACTGTATAACCCCCGTTTGCCTCAAGATCACTTTACATCTCAAATGCAGTAATTTCATTTGCTCATATCTCAAGAACTACACGTTCGATTTGAATAGCAGAATGCATAGATTTAGTTCCTGTTTCACATATGAAAATTAATTTTTTAATGCAGTCACAGTAGCTTCCTGTAGAAGAGTCTCCTGGTACCCTATCTGCAATTTTATGGTCCACTGGGCCAGGAAGGAAGGTACGTGTTACCCGAGTGCTCCACTATAAATGAAGTAAAATTACCCTGAAAAAGGCCTAGATAATTGAAATTTGGGATTTTGTATTATTGGGGAAATTCAATCGCAAAATGATGGGGAGACTTGAAGGTCTGTAGCCTGATGAGACACACCAGCTAACATGGTTCAGAAATGAAAACACACGGTTTAATTGCAGGGCTCGATTCTGACAGTCGTCTGGTCACCTGAGACAAACAAAATTTGTGAGAGACAACCAAACAGTACAGGGATGGTTGTCCATTGAACAACCAAAGTTCATGCAAAAAGACAACAAATAGATTCTAGGCTTACTGCAAAATTTGTTCTTGGGCAACTAAATTTTCTTTTGGCAGACATGTTGTCTGATGGAAAACCATAAAACTTTCTTAAAATCAAGGCTTGAGTTGTAAATGTGATCATTTCGTAAAACAGAATCTGTTCATGTATAGACTTCCCCTTGCTACTGTATTATATACTTCCTTATATACATTAATGCAATGCAGCTCACAGTATACAAAACCAACACAATTTCCTACATAGACAAGTAAATCTTCATGGTATTCTAATCATGCCCTTGAAATCCAAGTAGTCGCAGTCACGCTTAATTGTTGTATAACTAATGTAACAAGAAACTTAAAATTGACTGCAGTGGCACTTTTCCAAACAAGATGACATAATACCTAACCTGCCATGGTGAATTTTTGTTCAACTTTCATTTCTTTTATCCAAACATTCCTTCCCTTGTTCAGTTAGAGGTTCCAACTGATAGAAAGTTACTGTTATCAATTCAGAAGTACTTGCATTTAACAGAAATCAGTGTTGTACAGAGTGAGGGCAATATGCTACTTACTTAAAGCAAATTATGACAGTAACAACTAACAATAATGTACCCTACTGGTTGGTGGGTAAATGGAGAAGGCAAAAATGGAGGAAGAGTTACTAGAATGCCCTCTGTGAGTTAAGCTCTAGGGCACCCTCTTCAGGTATGGGAACCCACAGTGCAACTTAGTTGTTTGCAAGACAGTTACTGCAGACACTAATGGTAGACATATGAAAATAGGAGCTAATTAGAAGGAGTGAAATAAACTGTCTTGTATTGTGCACTAGTGACTGCTCTCTGCTCCAATCAATCTTCTGTTTATACCTCTCTAAATTCTGACACCTTACAGGTTATATAATGAGACAGAGTTGGATTTGGGGTTACGGTCAGAGACAGGGATATGGTTGAACAGGGAGGTCATTTGATTACAAAATAGAAGCTACGTGGATCTGTCACTCAAGTCACGCATCTGCATGTACAGCCCGATCTGAACATAGAGATGTCGAAACATTCAGATGTCTAAGTAAAGAGATGCCACCATGCACTGATCTAGGTGCTAACCTGTATATCCTTTCCAGAGTTGAAACATGCCAAATACAATATAAAATTGTCTGCTGATATTTCTCCCAAGACTAATTGCTATAGTCATGTTCACTTATTTATGAAAAATTCCTAAGAATTTCTGTGTCACATAAGATCTGTGGCTATATGCAAATTTTTCATTCAAACTTTTGCCAAAATAAGTCACATGATTATTGCCATAGCTTCGCTTCAAGTAACTGAATAATGCTGTATGCACTATTAAAGAAAGGAAAAGGAAATATTGCTTTCTAATGTAACAAATTATAAACAAGTAGCAGCAAACAGCTTTATTGCAGCTTATTCTGTTCTAGAGATATGACTACCTATTGCAATGACATGGTGCCACCATAAGATGACTTGGAGCAAGTCTATAATGTCCTATCAGAGCCACATTAGGGGAAATCTGTAATGTATATCTTTGTTTTCTTTGGACCATTTTAGGAAACAAAAAAAAAAAAATTGTGCATCCTTTCTAAAAATTTACAGCCTGAAAAATAGTTTAGACAGAAACCTGATAGTACCTATGGTATCAAAGAAATTATTGAGACATATTATAAAGAACTACATAGCAAATGCATAATTTGTTGTGGCTCTATGACATCGTAACAGACTTGCTGCAAGTCATCATTTTTTGCAAAATTGTGGCACCCTATCATTGCAATCAATTGCTATATCTCTAGAATGGAACAAGCTATGATAAAGGTGTTTGCTGCTACTTGTTTGTAATCTGTTGCTTTATCATATGTACCTACTTAGAAAGCAGTACAAGCTTTTAGTTCGATTTAATCTCAAGTATCTTGTGCAGGCATGGAGTGCCCACTTGAAATATACTGAATTGTTCAACAAAGTTTAAAGGCAGGTTGCTATATAGGTTGATTTATGCTTAAAGTTGTATGTCGTGACACAAATGTATCTCTGCTCCTTCATGATACTGTACACTCATGACTTGAAAGGATTTACCCTCATTTAAATCATCCAAGTTTGTTCATTGTTTTATACTTTGGTACTTTTCACACATTTCTAATTTTTTCTTTTCTGCTAGGAACATTGAGGAAAGCCATTGAAATTTCACCAGGTTCACGGCAAATAATAGCAAGAGTATTAAGAAGAATCTTCTTCTTGCAAAAATTTCGCGGTAAACAGAACTGTGTCATCACATGGAACATCGATGGAGATCAGAATGTCTTAAAGGCATTTTCCAGTAGCTTTTTACACGGGTTTCATGTAAAAGAGAGGATAAATCCAGTTCATGCCTTCCAAACCCCATAAAAATACTCTTTTCCTAACTCCAGAAATCTAATATTAAAGACTACTTACTCTTGTCAAAAAATACCTCCAGTTCTCATCAAGGTCACAGAATGCTATGTTACGTGGGCACATTGCCTCATATTTCTTTTGTTTTTCTTTATAATTGAATGTCCTGTTTGTCCTTGAATTTGATACTGTTGGAATGTTTGCATATCTTTCCATGTAGATTAAGCAAAAATCTACACCATATGTATGGCATAGCAAAGAAAGTTGCTAAATATTCCCTACAGCAGTGTCAATATCATAAAGAAATTCAATACTATATCAACTTAATGTGCCACGATGACATCACATATTTCCCATAAGGCACTTTATCTTGAGAAAAAATTGCATTTCTTTGAAAATAAGTATCTTTCAAACACTATAACGCCATTGAGATGCGATTTTCACCTTTTAAAAAACAAAATTTTCTGCATATTTTGAAGTTATTGATTTTTGTCACTGGCAAACTGTTTTAATTGGAAACAGTCTTTAATGAATGTAACAGAATTTAGGATTGGGACACTTCCCTTCTTTAACAATTGGTCCTTAATGAGGATTTTTCATCCTTCCTGATTCTTTTTCTGTGGCGGATCTAGAGGGGGTACTGTGGGTGAACATATCCCCCAAAATTTCATCTAGTCTTGTTTTTAAAAAATTGATCAATTATGCCTTTAATATTCTATTGCAGACATCTCACTGTTGCTATCCTTGTCTCGGTTTTGATATAAAAACTCATACACCATAAAGAGAGCTGCAAATTTTTTATCTAAACTCCTTCAGATGGACGACACTCCCTAAAATGGGTGAATCTTGTGCTCCCCCAAACAAAAATCCTGGATCTGCCACAGTTCCTTTTGGAGTCTCAAAGGGTAAGCTTCAAAGTCAGTAACAAATAAATGTAACCTTATTTGTCCCCTCTGAAAAGAAAAATGTCAAAAATTTGCAGTAATATTCTGTAAAAATAGCAACAAATTGCATCTGATGATGCTCAAATATTCACAAAATTTCCCAAAAGGAAAAGGAAACACCCCCTCTCCTTACACCCCTCCCTAAAGATGGCAGTCCAAAACAACCTTCAACCCCCTTTGCCTTCCCCCCTTTGCCTCCACCCCCCCTTCCATACAGGCTGGAAGCAGCTTCCCATGCCCATGGGTCAACAACAGCACTGCAGGCAAATGAGGCAACCATTCACACTTACAAATTACATGTCAAAGGATAAGACAAACTGGCTTCCCTAATACCAGGTAGGTAGCATAAATGTCTTCACTATAATAACATCCCACACGGTTGAATAATTACGTAGGTTATAGTAGTTATAATGCCAGCTTGATTTCATACTACTTCCATACTTCACAAAGCACCCCACTATTTCAGGGATAGACTTGCATGCTATACCACGTTGCTGTACTTCCCCTAAATGTTGAAAAATTTTCATTTTGAATAACACTATAACCCTGAAAGACATTGAGCCCAAAGTGACTTTGTCAACAAAAGAACTTATTCCCTGTCAAAAAACTAACATATAAAGGTTATTCTCTGTCATTTACTGTACATCAGCAAACTATTACTGTATGCTTGGTGTAGATGTTAGAATCAGTTTTGAACAGAAGATCACCAAACATAAAGACCCTCTTCACAGATCTATTTTAAGCTTACAGCTTTTATTTCCTTCTAAACTTCCTTGATATTTACATAGAGCTGCACCAGCTCTGTGCAGAAGCAATTTAGTTAAACAATACAGAAGGCAACCAAATAAGCCATTGGATTTATACACGGAACTGAAAACATTACATGCACCCCAAGCACAAATGTACACATACTGATACTGTAGAGTACATCTGGTAAGTGAGAATATTGTGGATATACTGTCGGGCAAAGAAGCTCATTTAACGTTTAGAGTTATACAAAAGCAATGGGATAACTTGCATCAGAAGGGTTTTATAGGATGAAATCAGTTTGAAAAAGGACTCATTTGGAAGAAAGGTAGCAAGGACATTTACTGTGAGGAAATCCCTCACCTCTTCCCCAACCCACCCCACTCCCTCTGGTAAAAAATGTCTTAATAGCACTGCATAGGTTTATATCACAAGCTCCCTGCCATCTTGATTAAGCATCAGCTTTGTTACTGTCTATCTTAAAGGGAAATGTTACATTTATTAAACAGAAAATTTTCATATTTTCAAACCAATAGATACAGAATGATAGACAATTTAAAAACTGGTAGTACAATAGCTTTCTTTTCAAGAAATAAGGCTCTCACAGGAAGAAATTTGGTTATTTGTTGCACAAAAATAATTTGTTCAACCAAACTTCCAAAAATTCAAATGATGCAACATTTGTAACTTGCAATGCATAATATCTTGAGAAGATAAATGCTATTGCTAGGGTTTATTGATGATACTGAATGGTTTAATAATGATTTTAAGACCTGTATCTTCTTTATACACCATGCTGGTGCATTTTAAATGCAATTTACATTTAACATTTGAAATGATCAACAGAAGTATACTGTAGGCATAAAAACCAGGAGGGAAAGGCTTCATTTTAAAAATCCCTTTCCCTTTCTGGAAAAAATCTGGCTATTTTATCGAGTAAATACAGACGTTTCTCAAATAAAATGGCTCAGACCCCTCCTTCCCCTGCACTGAACAAAATAATCCATACAACTTTGCTTAAATGTCTAATATTCCTCAAAAGCTCAAAAAATTTGAGCTTGAAAAGGCATACATACAAGAAGCAAGGAATTTATTTTAAAAGGGCTGCACAGTAAAAGACTTGACCACTTTATTTACCTCCTACTAATAGTAAACCTTTTAAGTGAATTGTTTTCAATAAGCTACCGGTTTCTTTGAACTCATTCCATTCACCTTTCTGTTCAATCAAGGATGCATGTAAAAATGAAAAGTAAAAAAATGAACTACCAGATCCCGGGAGTGACAAGCATCACACGATAAGTTTCAATTAGTATTAAAATACCAGGTACGTACATCAATGTCACTGAGAGGCATATCAATCTATTATTTTTTCAGATTACCAGTCTTTTGAATGGATGAATGAAAAAGTTGGAAAATGTGGTAGGAGGCACAGTATTTTCAAAGACTTGACTGGAAATAATACTTTAAAGTTAGAACAAGTTGTAAGATTGAAATTTACCAGTTTATTAATTAAATGGTAATTTACCCATACAATGATAATTTTAATTTTATTCAGTTTAGTCCTTGCTCGTCACACGTGAAACCAATAATACTGTACTGTAGGTTGAGCCCCATTTGTGCTAAACAGTGGAAATCGATTAATGACCAGAAGTCATGGTTACTCTTTGAAAGTCAAACTCAAAACCTACGTTGCGATTGCTCAACTACAGGAGGCACTACACACGAATCTGCTGTTTAAATACACCCTGTGTGTTAAAAATATCACTAGAGCAGTTTGTCTGCAAATATCAGATAAGTACAGTGATGATTTTCTCATATAATGCTGTACACCTCCACAAATGAAAGCATGCAGGAATGGTCTGACATCATAACTGATTAATTGCTGCCACTGCTAGAAGAGCTGCTTGATTCATATGCCAAATAGCAGATTGTGAAGCACCATGGGAAGGATAATTCCAGACCGGCGAGCTTGAGCATTGTGACAGTCAACCTTCTCCATGGTGACGATCTACTTCAGTCGTCTGTTCTTGGAATAATCCTTCCCAGAATGCAGTTTTGAAGCGCCCTCTTTCTATTTGGCATAAGGTCTATTGACAACAACTCAAGAAATTATTCATACTACAGCATCCCACTCATAAACATTCTTTAATTATTACCTTAAAATAACAACTGTCTTACATAAATTCTCAAATAACAAACCATGATGAAAACGAAAGTATGGTCGTTAAATGTGTTATAAGTCCATTAACTATTTTACAGCATGATTGGTTAGGAATGTAATTACTGTAACTCGAAGAGCTACATACTGTTAGTAGGGTTGTTGTTTCTAAAAACATGTGCAGGCAATCATAATATAAAACCAACTGATAATATTCGAGGTATATACAGTACGTATATACTGTACAAATTAACGTTTTGATGAAAGTATGAACACTATTTTTTCAATGGCACTCTACCAGCTAATGTGACAAAGCTATACCCAACTAATAATAATTTTGTATTCTTTTGTTTTAATTTTTGTTTTTATTATATAGCGCTTTACACTAAGGACAAGCCTCAAAGCACTTTACAAATATGACCTCTGATTAACGGTAAATCATCCCAGAGGTCCACAATCCTTCCAGTGTGGCAGCAGCTCTAACAGTGCGCCCAATGACAATTTACCTCACAGGTACCCATTTAACCCCTGGGTGGAGAGAAGCATCTTGCCCAAGGACACAACATAATGACCCAAGTGGGAGTTGAACCAGCAATCCTTGGATCACAAGTGCAACACCTTAAGCAAACAGCCTCATAATATGATTTACAGAATAAAATCAAGTTTCCAGTCCACCCTGGACCGCATGTTTGGTCTAGTGGTAGAGCATCCACCTCTCACGCGGGAGGCCCGGGTTCGATTCCCAGGTCGAGTCATACCAAAGACTTTAAAAATGGAACCTTCTGCCGTTGTGCTTGATGCTCCGCATAAGCAATGGAGTAAGGGAAAACAAGCCAGTGAGCCACGACTTGAACCAATTGGTTGGAAACTGGGCCGTTAAACCTCATCTAACTAACTAACTAACCACCCTGGTTTATTATAAATGAAGTTTGATCACCTTTCAGTTGTCCCTCACTGAAAACTACAAATTAAGAATTACTGTAATGGATACTGAATAGGCAACTTGTTCAATACTAACCTACCCCAGGAAGTTCTACAAGAACTCCAGTAAAAACATTTAGTACATAACCAGCTATCACCTCAAAAGAATATGCTTTTTTCATCAAATGCTACCACAGCTTGCCAGCCAATGAATTCAACAGTTTTCATACAATAGTTGGATTGTTGCTCTTAGAAACACATGAAGGCAATCACATCATACTGTAGGGTAGTCTGATTACACCACCCTGGGCATACCTAACGATACAGATGAAAATGTGACAAAATTATGTACAGTACAGTATTAACTTCAATGCTATCTGAGAATTTTGTCAATGAAACTGCAAAATGCCAGAATTAATCAAGTTTTAGGTTCAATTCTGATTGATACTGGTTTGATCACATTTTGTAGGGTACCTCATAACAATATTAACCACCAAAACATGTTACAACATCTACAGAATGGCAACTCGTTCAATAACTTATTCTTACAGTTCCTACTTAAGCTGCCACAAAAACTAATACTCTCTTCAGCTCTATCCTCATGAAAACATTTATCCCCACAAGAATGACGTTCTATGAAAACGACAAACTTATATTTATCTCATTAAACAAAAACAAAACTACATTCCATGTTAAAACAATCCTAGGGTGGAGATTCTTTGAAGTTACTGGGGGCTGAGGGTCACTTTTACTGAAGTTTTCATCCCAAACAAATTGTACTTCAAGTTACCAGAACTTAAAGGGAAATACTGCGTTTAAAATGCACCACCATGGTATACCAAGAAAATACCTTCCATCATTATTAAACTGTTCATTCTCACCAATGAACTCTAGCAATCTCCTCAAAATATTATGCATTACAAGAGTAACGGATATTGCATCATTTGAATTTTTGGGAGTTTGGGTGAACAAATCACTTTTGTACAACAAATTACTGAATTTCTTCCTGTGAGAGCCTTATTTTTTGAAAAGATAGCTACCTGTACCCTTCTGTCTTATTTTGAATTTTTTATTATTCCAAATCTGTTAATACTGGTGTAAAAAATATCAAATATTCTGTGGGACAAACACAGTATTTTCCTTTACGAAATCTTTTTAGGTAAAAGTGAGGCTGCCACAACCACCTTCCATACCATTTTTAGTACACCTTGCAGGCGACCACTTGAATACCTATGTCATACAGAGACCATGTTGCAACTTGCCATTCTTCACAGCAGAAAATGTGTATTTCCGTGTCCACTGAACACTAGGGCATATGCCATCTGTATATTATTTTGGGTGAAGGCTAGTACTTAGTCTTTCCTGTTATTAAATCTATCCCTCTAAATAAAAATACCCTATTCCCCAATTTACACTCTTTCCAGTGGGCTTTAAATACCCCCCCCCCCACTAAAATATAACAATTCTCAAACATAGATATGATGGTTATAAATACACTGCTTTCATAAGGAAATTGTGGCAACAACATTTGCAGTGAAGTTATGGTCAACTTCCTAATGTAAATTTACATTTTCAAGAGTTAACATAAAATGTTCGTGCAACACAACTTTGTGTTTCAAGACTACTTCATAAAGCTCACTCGTACATAATAAGTCACTCATGACTTGAATTTAAAGTGGAACTTCTCCGATGCAGAACCAAATTTAGGTATAATACTATTCCTTCAGTTTCAAACTGCTCAACTAACCACGGCAAAAAATAATAAATACCACGACATACCTACTACTATATTCTGGTGTCAAGTTTGTTGATATTCAGGCAACATAATGAAAGGGCAACCTTGTCAAGAAGTAATTTTGGGAAGGGCATGTTTGTCAGGGGGTAATTTCAAACACAGATGGGTATAGAGTTTTTAGTTGTACGACTTTTAATTTTAACAGAGGAGGGGGCAGGATAGACTGGCAACCAAACTATATATCAACTGGAAGGCACTCAGTAGGTATTGTGTACAGTTTTAAAATCTATTCCAATGCTACCTGGATAAAACCAATTAACTTGAAAGCTTGCGATTAGTTGCAGATACAAATAGGTCATAGATCAATGTGCCAGAATGTATCATGAGTTTAATATGTGACATACTCAACGGAAGCTTCTATATATTGGCCATTGGGAAAGGGGTTGACACCAATTTTATGGGTAACATATCGTGACTCACTAACTGCAAATGACAATCAATCACAGTTACAGTATGTCAAGGCCAAAGATATTGAATTCGTACTGTAATTGTTGAACTTTTATGTTCTATATACTGGTTTGATAAGAAAATACCTGAGGCAAATTGCAGAAACACATATGCTTCATCTTTATTTTGAGCAGGACAAAAGCCTATCGAATTTGTTAGATGAGGTTTAACGGCCCAGTTTCCAACCAATTGGTTCAAGTCGAGCCGGCCACGGCCTCTTTTCCAGTTGTG
>WURT03130976.1:0-11501 GCA_009936505.3 Holothuria glaberrima | reverse complement strand
ATCAAATGCCGTGAGTTTGCATTCTTTGATTTGAGTCATGATCGAGCACGGTATTTAGAATGGACCATACGTGTGATGAAAAAACACACTGTAGTCACGCTGTCAGTTTTCAACGGTATAAGAAGGTACTACTATTTTAAAAGGAAAGCGTCTCCATGGTGATAAGCTCTTACATGATGGCGATCCGACAACGACAGTTTGTATTTGTTTAGGTGTGGGTGTGGGGAGGGGGACATATGTCAGGCGCGACAATCCAATGGGGCAGGACTGCCCTGTTGGGATCTAAGGACAAGGCCCTTGTGATGAATGCCTTGTTAAGTCCTGTAAGTTATCTGATATTCACACATTTGTGGGCATTAAGAATGAAGTATAAAATCTATCATCTTATGGCATTACTTTGCACACTTTTGCGCACTACTTTGCAGGCAAAAAGAAAAACAATTTACGATTTGTACATAGATCAGCTTGGAAAAATAGAGGTTCATTTAATGCACTCACATAAGAGACCCCAAGATGCCACAACGGTAGGCTAAGGGGCCCAATCCAGAAAGATGGAAATAAAAGCCCTTAGGCCTACATCATATCTGAGGTCCTTCCAATCCGACATAAACAGGCAATGAAATTTGCATCAAGTGCAGTATTTTTAACAAGTCAACGAAAAGTAGAGGTTTGGTCGGTTGAGTCCCACCTGGGTAGGGTAACTTGGCCAAGGATAATCGGAAAGTGCTACCTTGTGAGCAGACAAGGGTGACTTTGATAGGGGGTACATAGTTCCCCGATAATTTTTGAGGGTGGAACACATTCCCAGTTGCAAAGCCGCACGTTATGGAGGGAGGGGAAGCGGGGGAACAAAATCGAAATCCTAAATAGGCACACTCAAGGAGCGTTGGAAAAGTGTCATTGTGGTTCATCTTGGACAATTTTAGCCTCTCTGACAGGTTAAGCTGCACGGTTTTAGAAACAATTTTTCCATATAAAACTTGACAGGTAATATGACGAATTTCTTCACAAAAATAGGCACACGCAAAGAGCGTCGCAAAAGTGACATTGTGGATCATTATGGGCAATTTAACCCAATGACGTAGCAAGCAGATGGACTGGGTTGACAATGTCCATTCAAGGGGCAAAAAAAAAAAAAAATGCGCAAAAAAAAAAAAAATCTCAAAAAATCGTAACTCTGCCCACCGTCTTACCACCCAGTACAGACCCGAAAGGAAGCCCAAAGCTATCAGCAACTGCAAAACTGCTTTTGGAGAACCACGCGGTCTAAATCTTACCATGTACCTCCCCATGGAGATTGAAGGGCTCCTAGGAAAATGGGTTTTTGATACCATCGGTTTGGGGGCCCCTCGCTGTCTCTTGTCTCTTGCTATGCCGCTGTTTTAGCCTCTCTGAAAGACTGGTTAAGCGGTACGGTCCGTCTCCTTGCATGGTCAGATCCATAAGTAGACGGTGTGGTGATCGTGCGATAGTGGTTTTATAATACCTAGAATTTTATTGGCAAGGACACTTGGGAATACGAGAAACTTCTCGGGGCAACTGCCCCAGCCTTCCCCCGGCAAGCGAGCTACTGGACATCGGTACCCTCGTTTCTACAATTTTCTTCATCGTACATATGCTGTACCATACGAAATAAGCCAGCTGGTAGATGTAGCCATGTGCTATTCGCAGCCAGGGCCACTAGGTTATGGGCCGTTTTAGGCCTGTTGCTGAAAGAAGACCCTTTACCTGGGCCAGTAATCGCCGCGTCGGTCAACTATATTTTGTTATAACTTCATCGATGATGAATTTCTTTCAAGTACCCGAAATGTATGACACCTAGTCATGACGTCAGGCGACGTCATTTTGGAGGGCAAAAAATGAAATACATGCACGCACGACTCGCGTGAGTATACTTACGCAGTGCATCTCACCAGTGCACAAATCAACTGTCTGCACTTGTTGACTAGTGTTTAGTTACACCCTTGCCTCCAACAGGGGGTACACATTTTTTCTGTGACGTCATATACATCAGCTCTATCTATACCATGAAGCTTACAACAGGCCCATGTATGTACACAGACAGATATATACATAATAATTGTGCCTTAAATGTATACACGTTTACGTATAAATCATCGTTAACAGTCCATCGTCCGCAATTCCTTTACACATATCGTAGCTCTTGTAGGCAGGCACCCCTCTGATTTGTAATAGAGGTTATTTTCATAGCAAATACTTTTCCAAACTGAACTACCCTAACTCAAACCCCTTGCTAAACTTAGAATTCTACGAAACAAATCCTTAGAATTTCTAAAACTTCCTAAGAATTTGATGAATTGCTTTTAAACAAATCTATGAACCCTTGAAAGAATTTACATAAAAAATTCTTAAAAAAGTTCTACAATGTCAGAATGCGAGACTGATTGATTGAATGAATTTATTCCATAAAAATTTATGAATGTAAAAAATACATATAATACAAATATACAAAAGTTTTCCAACGATAACACATCAAAGTGAAAACACTTATTTCTAATGCGGTCCTCAGAAATACAAAAATGTACCAATACAAAAAATTAAACATCAAAATAAAAATTAAAAAATTAATAAAAAATAATATTTACCAAAAAAGGTAAGACAGAAGACAGGCTAAAAGTTGTAGCAAAAATATAAAAGTTATTAAAAATATAAAAATATGTAATAAAGATAAAAATTATGCATAAATAAAATGGCTCATACGATTTGATTCCAATTTACTCCATAAAAATGATTTTAAATGCCTCTTAAAACTAACTTTATTATTGCACATTTTAATATGGTAAGGCAAACCATCCCATAATATAAATGAAGTATGCTCAAAAGAACTCTTGCCAAAACCCCCCACTTGGAATAACAAGACAGAGTGACTGACTAGATCTGGTATGAAGACTATGCTGACTACTAACTCTAATTTCCATCTGGAATAAATAGTTAGGTGCATTATTGTTTACTATGTGAAACATGTGGCCAAGTTTTAACTGGTCAACTCTGTAATCAACGGGGAGCAAACCTACTTGTTTAAATTGATCATAAACAATATGAGTTCTATGGGTAGCTGACATCATATGTACCTAATTATATTATTTTGCGTAACCTGCAACCTCCCTTTCAATTTACAAGACAAACCAGTAAGTACTGTACCAATCTGAGCATGCATAATCAAAGTGACATTGGATCAAAGCAGAGACAAGGAATTTTTTGTTCTTCAAATTAAAACTACTATACAGAATTTAAGTCTACTTGAGCATTTAGACAAAACATTATTAGCAATACATTCCCCAGACAAACTTTGAACAAAAGATAAACCTAGATTGGATTCATTGTCTATACCATTACAATGTACATTGATTACATTTATGAAGTCTCCGTTTAGAAGCAAAGATAATTGATTCAGTTTTACCTAAGTGTAAAGAAATTTTTTTTTCAGACGACCATTCACTAATAGATTTCAGTTCAAAACTCAGAGCAAACTCAATCTCTGATAAAGATTTACCAGACACAAGCAAAGCTGAATTATCAGCATACAATAATTGTTTACACATCACGGAAGAAACCATACCATTAACATATATCAGGAACAAGTGTGGCCCAAGTATAGAGCACTGTGGGACACTACAAGTGATGACCCTCTTTTCAGAAAAAACACCATTAACATCAACAAATTGAGATCTACCTGTAAGGTATGACGTAAAGCATTTAATGGTCACTTCATTGAACCCAATACAATGTAATTTTGATAATAAAATTTTATGATTTCCAATGTCAAAAGCTTTCTGTAAGTCCAACATTACCATTTCCGTATAGAATGTTTTCCTAAGGGCTAAATAGTAGGAACGCGCAACGTTCGTGCAAGTGTTAATAAGTCATTAATTTGGGTAACCAGAAGAAGTGCCTATAGATCTCTACAGGAGGAGGAGCGGATGAGTGGATAGGATAGAAGACAGAAGGGTTGTCAGTGCTTTTCAAAATTCCTCTAGTAAAAGCAATTTTCAGAAGAAGGCTTCCAAGACAATCATAATATTAATGAATAATTAAAAATAGATTAACAGCAAAACGAGTTAAACTAAAGAGTATTTACACACAAAAGAATTATGAAAATTTTTCTTCTTAAGTTATATTTTTATTCTTGATTCCAAAAATTGAGTCATGATATAAATTTTGGTCCTTTAACTACTCTTTCCTGAAGTTTCTGTTTCTTATCTATTTCATGAAACCCTTATTTTGGGCGTTCTGACTCGCACTGATTCGAGGAAAAGATGAGGAAGGGCTAGAAGTTAACTTAGTAACTTAGTAGGGAGAGTTGTTACGGTCTAGGGTGATATTAGAGAGCCTTTAAAAACACTCTCTTGGATATTTTTGGATAAGTGAGTGAATGACGTCATTCCTAAGAAAGTACTATTGCAACATCTAAAGTACATAGAATTCGTCCACTTAGCTCGACCCCGCTTTGTAAGTGGTTTCTGTGAATTTTACGTGGTGGTGAGGGCAGATGCACCTATGCGATAACAATGAATCCTATTTTCATTTGTCTCTATGTCCAACTGACTTTAAGTTTCAATAAATGTAAATCGATTGCACTGACAAGCTGAAAAATATGTCAAAAGGTAAATTTAGAGTTAAAATATTTTCATCAAACTATGTATTGCCTATATGCGTGCCTTTAGCAGTAAACAAAGCAAGTTTTAACCCAAGTATTAGGATATTCTACAAGCGACAGCTAGACGTGGTCACATCAAATCGGTCCTTTTGAGAACGTCCTTGGTCACATTAACCCAGGCCCTTAGCCAACTGAAATTTTTTTTCGCCCCCTAAAAAGTTTCAAATTGCCATTGACTATTGAATTAATAAATTTTTACACATTTGGCCCCCTGAAAATTTTTTCGCTCCTCCTGGAATCAAATAGGCCTATATTTTAGGGTCATTTAATTTGGCAAAATCAACTATACGGTACGACACCACAAGGGGTATGAGATAGCTTTGGGCTGCTGCGTATACCAGGAAGAACCATGGAGTTGCAAATACATTTCCCTATCATAGCTGCAGTTATTAGCCTCAATAATTTCAATGCTTTAAGCAGACTACGCTGTATTTGCTAGTTTTCCCCATTTGTACCATCTTTCTGTCCCCGTCAATGACCCTTTCGAAACTCTATTTGTGGTTACGGGGGACTCGAGAACTCGCACTCCGACATGTTTTTCAGACGCTGGAAAAACAGTCGTCCCAGTTAATTACAAGCACTCCCATTTATCCGTCAGGACAAATGTACCAACGTCTTCACAGACTGCATGGCAAAATGCATTAAAAATATTGTACAATTGCAGAAAAATGAAGAAATACGAATTCAGTCTAAAATAAAGCTGTCAATCTTTCAATGGAATTAATTGACGGCACGATTTTGAATTGCTTTATATTTCTTTATATTTTGATGTGTAAGTGTATGCAGACATTTCTCACAGTGAAGCCAATGAATCCTGCAATTGATGGGGATAATTTTCCGCTTTGATTTACCACAGTGATTTGCGTCAAGAACACTAGCCGGTTAATGACTGCCACCGTACTCAGGCTTCGGCTCTAAAAAGGCCATGAATGCTCACACAGCACACATCACCCAATCCATAACATGATATTATGCATGGTATGCATGTCTCGAGACTAGAATGTGACACATTACAAAACAAAACGTAAGGATTGTGTGCACACCTTGTTCATGGTTTGAATATGTGTTGAGAAAACAAGTGCACAAAAGTAACGAGAAGTGAACGACTGAACGTGCAGTATAGTGACGTTAAGTATTCAAGTTCAAGTCATACATCGGGTAGTCGACAATGACCTTGCTGCGTCATTATCAAACAAATGATACGCATCAGCGCAATACTTCAAAAACTGTCCTTGAAGCTATAGTTGAAGCTGTGAACAACCATAGATATAGAAAGACTGGAAATCGAGAAAGGTAATCATTCGTGTACTAAGGTACTTGTTTAGTCAGGGTGTAACCGAGACAACCTAGGCGGCCCCAAATGCCCACGGCAGAAACAGTTAGGTCCCTGTAGCCCCCTCCCCCTGCGTCGCCGTGGTCTCTGTCTAACCCAATTCCGGGCCAATTCCGATTCCCTCGGCCACCATTTCGGGCCAATTCCGAGTCCAGTAACCTCCAGTTCCGAGCCAATTTTGATTCCAGTTTTTAATCCAATTCCGAGTTTGGCCATTTGACAA
Organism: Holothuria glaberrima; assembly: GCA_009936505.3. Classification (NCBI taxonomy): domain Eukaryota; kingdom Metazoa; phylum Echinodermata; class Holothuroidea; order Aspidochirotida; family Holothuriidae; genus Holothuria; species Holothuria glaberrima. The sequence continues at coordinate 5,267 of WURT03130976.1, read as the reverse complement.
TGTAGCGCCTCATAACAAATGCCTTTTGAACTATTTACGACAACACTTATGATGAAAATGGGCACTTTTCAGAGTCAGTTTCATACTCTGGCTGACCCTGTAATTGAGTTGACTGTATTTGACGATTTACTTGTTAACTAGTGCACTAATAATAATGTTGCCTAAGCCTAGGCTAGATGAAATAAATGAAATTTTTCATTTTTGTGGACTCACTTGGAATCGGCTGCGAGTCCGAGTGCAGCCGAGCCCCATTCTCGGTCAATTCTGAGTCCTGCGAAAAACGGACTCGAGTTCGAGTCCGGTTTCGGATGTTGCAGCCCTTTGTTTAGTAATGAGAGAGTGTTGTTAAAAAGGGCTCTTGTTTTGGATCTTCTATTTTGCAGTTAGATGACAAAAAAGTCATTTGGAGAGGTGGAGCTATCGGTTCACTGTTGGTCTTTTTGACTTTGGCCCACCTTTTAACAACGTCAGAATGTGGCAATTAATTGCCCAAATATGGTGAATTCTTAGAGGTACTTGCCTTTAATGTTAACACGTTTTATACCGACAAACCTCCTGGAGGGAAGCTACGATTACCGGTCACTGTTTTAAGGGGGATAAACTTGAGAAATGTCAGTTAGCTCATTTCTATCACCAGGTTATCCACACACCATGTCTTGGGCCATAGCAACAAGAGAGAGATAGTTTGGGGTAATGCCCCCCTCCCCATCCCCCAAAAATGATAATGGAATCATGTTTTTAAATTACAGTCTTTCATGACAAATCTATGCAATTTCCCATCCAGACGACATGCCTCAATGCATGCCGAGCAGGTATAGGCATGAGCCAGGCTGTCCCTTAAAAGTGGCGACATGCTGGCTTTGAATTCGGATACTCAAACTTTTCCCTTTACGGCAGGTCCCAGCAGCAGCGCCGCCAGAATTTCGAAAGTGGAGGACAAGGCAAAATATTGAGTGCAATAAGTTGTGAGTGTGCACTGTTCCTGTAAGCTGTGTATCTGTACAGAAGTGAACTTAGGGAGACAAGCGGGAAGGGGGAGGGGCTGGAGGGCATAGAAATTGACGGGGGTGCCCCATGTCCTCCTTGGCTGCGTCACCGAGTCCTACGCTGCACGCTACAGGAGTAACCATATAGAAAAGAAGCCAGGTAAACAGCTCTGATATTCCTCACCCACTCGGTTCTCCCAACCCACAATCCTCAAGAAGCGGGGAAGGTAGGACATTAAAAAATATCGTGAATCCGAATCAGTTATATTTGCCAAGAAATTGTTTTTACACAAAAGTGGGACTCCTGACTGTACAATACTATATGAATACGGAAAGCAAAGAATTCTTTGCTTCAGCTTGACAGTCGTTTTACCAGCATTCTCTATGTTTTATTTCTATGTCCAAATAATTCTATACCACTTATCAGACAATTGAACAGTGTCCGGTCATTCTCGTAAAAGAACTAGTCAACATCACTTCAGAATAGGGTGATCACGAGTTAGATTTACTTGGCAAAGGGAATTGACGAAGCTTTTAGATTAAACATTTCTTCCCTTGGTGTACTGTCGCAAGGATTGTCTACACCCTTCGGAGTGGTAATTTATTTTGGAAGTAGTCTCAGGTTTTGTCTGCAGTGGGAGATAACCCGTATAGCTTAAGCTATATCGAGACAGGAGTCGATTTTTATAGAGAAACTTTACTTTATTTACAACTGAAAAGCAATTGAACGGGCTTAAATATGGTCGTGACACAGGACTCGGAGGAATGTGGCAGCTCTGACAGGTCGGTATATTTTTAAGGTTCTTAATATACTCAATAAACATGTCTCTTAAATTGACACACTGTTGAAGGGGTATTCACAAACGAACATTCTGCACTGTAGCCTACAAGTAAAAGGTCCTGTAGGCCTATATACGGATCCCGGACAATTTCCTCGGACAATTTCCACCCAGAACAGTTCCAAATTTTCCGGTAGAGGAAGTAGTCTGGAGGGGGAGAGAGGCAATTGTCATGTGTGTAGAATTGTCAGCGGAAAATTGTTCGGAGTGAATGTGATAGTAACAACTACGGATTCGGAGTCGGTCAGGGGACGGGAGTTGTTCGGTCACGTTATTTACATACACGTAAGCACTTGTCCTGTTCAACGTAGACTACTGAAGACTCAAAAAAAATAAATAAAATAAATAAATAAAAATAAAAATAGATAAATGCTACAGAGTAGTCATACCTACCTATAAAAACTACTTCATGGATCGATACAAAAACTTCCTCGTGAAACGTGGGGAAATGAAAAAGCGCCTCACTATCGCAATATCCGCTTAGTATTTTTTCAAGAAAGGCTATTTTTATAGGGGGAAAGTCATCTCGAACTGTCCCAATAAAATTTGGAAAGAATCTAATCAATAGGGCACTATGTCCTAACTGGAATCCTGTAAAACATTTCACTAGATTTGACCGAAGAAGCCGGATTGTCTCATTTTTTAACCAAATACAGTCAATTTTGAATCAGATCTAGTCAAATATTTGTCAGGTTTCTGTTTCGTGCCTTTGTTGACTGTAGATTGATTTTAGAAATTTGGGGGAAACTTGTAGGGCTGCTTGGGGGTATCCCAATTCAGTGTGTTTTGAAGACCCTAAAGAAACAAGTATTTCTATGAAACATGTGTATGTGCGTCTGCAGATGTGTCACTAATAATAAAGCATGTATACATCCAGGTGAGGATCCAGAAATTTCGTTGGGGGGGGGGGGGGGGGGACACGATGGGAAATGCCAAATGCACCGAATGTTATCATTTCGTATTTCATGAAATCCGATGTTAAGGATGCATACAGGTTATTTTAAGGGCATCTGGCGAGTTCCATGGACGATTCTTAGGTTATTTTTAAAACTTGGACGCTAGCATATAGAGCGAGATGTACATTTAGTTTTCAGAATATGCGCGCGGATACTTTCTATTGAAAAAAATCTTTTCCATGTTAAAACTCCCATTCAGGCAGTACTTTGAAACACTTCAATTTCCAAACAAAAATGGGTCTGATAGGAAGAAAAGTCTTACTCAACAGTGTTTTGTAATTCGCTAGAGAACATAAGTTTTCATCAAATATGTTTATCTTTTCAGAACTAGTGGAAGGCAAAAGGAATTATTCTTCAAAGGTTTGAAACTAACTTTGCTCTTCCATAGATCAGGTCAATGCAGAAGAGCGCAATTGTAACATATTGACTGTTGAATGAAGTGAAGACGTTTCAGATGGTATTGAAGAAGAAACTGGAAAATAATTGAACTTAAGGTGAAGGCGGGAAAATTTAGATAGCTTGTGAAAGATTTATAATAGAAAACAACATGCCCCAATCATTCATTCTTAAAGACAATTCTCCCCACCTCCTTCAGAAATCTTTCGCTTGAACTTCTTTTAGATCATTTTAAGTTTTGATTTGACCGTCAGTTAAGCACCCCACAGCCCTCTCTTTTAATGCAATATGTGCAGCAACTTGTCCCTGCTTCTGTAGTATACCGTTAGGCAGAGATTTGCTGTAAATCGGGAAAGGGAACATGAAGTTCGTACGGCGGCAAGTTTCTTTGGGGCCTAGAAATCTTCGTAGAAAGCATGTACCGCAAAAATTTGATGTTTCAATCCTCCTAGATTTCAAAAAGCCTCACCCTATATTACAAATTTTAATTAGATTTTAATGTAACAGGCCGGGCCCCACCCCACCCCGCCCGTTCACCACGTATTTCATTATGTTCATGTCCATAGATCTGAATTTTAGCGCCGTTGCTAAGCCAGTCAGCCATTTTCGCACATTTTGGCCTCCATATCTTCGTTAACTTGATAATTCTAACCAGTGGCGCCAGCACGGGTAAGGGGAGTGGGGGCTCTTAGCACCCCCAATCGAATTCCGAAAATTTTAAATATTAACGGTATTCCGTCTTCAACCAAATACTTGAATGTGACTATGTTTTCACAATCACAAATATGAGCAATGCCATTAGTTGAATATTGGGGAATATTGGGGAAGACGAAAGCTGCTCGGTGTCCCAACCAAATCATTGGGAGACCATGCACCCCCTCCCTATGATCTGATTATCACTGCACTTTAAATTATCCCACTTATTTGCTCATGCACGATCATAAGGAAACTACATAAATTAAATGTCATCTTCTTTTTCAGTGCTGAAACCACAACTGCTTGTTCGACATCTATATCCACGGAAGTATTAGACACAGCATCACCAAGGTATGTTCAACGACTCTTCAATTCGTTCACCATTCTCTACCAAGTAGCCTATAAAGTTGTCAGAATGGGCGAATATCGCTTGTCCAATCCCTTCATGCAAAACCTACTCACAACCAGGGAGTGCCATTGTCTTAATGCATTTTAACCCACATGTCGCCTCTCCAAAATATATTTCGTCCCACCTCTTCTGGCTAGGGGCATAATCTGAAATAACTTCATATGTAGTCATACAGAAGGTAAAGTTGAATTTTTTTCTCCAGCAGAGGCGAGATGGAAGCAAACTACACTACAACCTTTACGGCACCAACACAGATGAGAACTTATAAAAATTCGGTCGTACACACAACGTAAGTACATAACTTTTTGGATGTTTTCACGTAAGTAAAGATCTGCCAGATTAAATCTCTTTGTATTGAACTTGAACATCCTGGATTTCTTCAAAAGACAACGGTTTCCCGAATAGTGTAGAAGAGATCACTAAATGACACAGAACCCATAATTTGTGATTACTTTCCCAACAATATAAAATATTTCCCGACAAACAGAATAGCTTCTCAGTACAGCTTAATCTGGGAGCGTTTAATTTTCTTCGATTTGTGTAGGGTTTATAAAGCACTATAAAATTACATCTGTGATTGTCATCCAAGCTTGTACACAAGATGGGGATACCCTCAAGAGAATAATCTCCCCTTCTAGAATTTTTTTACCTGACATTGCAGGGACCAGGGAGACGGGGGGGGGGCTAGGGGGGCTTTAGCCCCGGCCCTTTTTCTGCCGTGAGCATTTTGGGCCGCCTTAGGATAAATGATAGGCTTTTATTTTCTTGAACATAGAGGGCCGTAGTCTGCGGGGGACACGGGGGAAACTTCCCTCCTCCTTTAGAAAAAATACTGAAATGGTGAAAATGTTACTGTCCAAATTGTGATTTGAAGGCCAAAAAACATCGTAATTGCAAATAAGGGCTCCTTTTCCCCAAAATTTTCCCGGGGAGGTCCCCGGACCCCCTCCGTGGACGCGTTCTTATGTGAGTTTCTTTTCCTGAG
>WURT03130965.1:0-11501 GCA_009936505.3 Holothuria glaberrima | reverse complement strand
GGGGGGGGGGGGGGGAGGGGGAGGGGGAGGGGGGGAGAGAGGGAGAGAGAGAGAGAGAGAGAGAGAGAGAGAGAGAGGGAGAGAGAGATTCCTCGTCGGGTGGGTCTCAAGTGCAGACTGTTTTTACTAAGCGTGCTTCTACCCTAACTCAGTATATGCAATTTATCAGGTGCAACACAGCAGGTGTACATAAATTTAAATAACAAAGTTAAAGTGTTTCTTACATGTCTATGTGAGGTTGTTTGGATGCAAAATTGTGCTACCTTTGGTGAAGTTTCGAAAGACGCTGAACTGATTATATGTTAACGAACATTTGTTCTATTTTGGTAGGGTGTAATTGAATGATACCTCTGCTCTTTGAGTGTGTTTTCTTATTCTAAGGTTTCGTAGATCCAAAATGGTGTTGTCTTGGGTAAATCTTTGACATTTACATGATTTACTGTTTTATATATCTACTGAATTTTCGGCTGTGGCATGACACTCCTACAAGGCAAGTGACCCGCGCGTGCTAATCCCTCTTGGTACGCACTGGGGAAGCCACCATCGGATGGCGCGTAGCCGTAGCCAGGGCCGTCGCGACCGGGGGTGTGTGGGTGTCTTACCCCCCCCCCAAGTTCGTCAGAGCGACGATAGTCGAAAAATCTGAAATACCAGTTGGAATTTCTGATTTCTCAGTCTAGCATATTTTTCCGACTGAGCCTATGTCAACTTTGTATTTTCCAATTAGATCAAGTGAGAACTTTATAGTGTAAAATCGAATTACAACTGTCCTTTGACATCCGCATTTGATGAGAAATTTCGGCGCGCTTCGCGCGCATGCGTCGCGGTTTACGCTTCAATTCGTTACCATTATTAAGGTTATTATACATGGAACTATTCTGATCACAACACTTTCGGGAAAACATCTGCGGGGGCCTCGCAGCAATATGGGATTTTCAATCTAATTTGTAGCATAATGTGGACGTATTTGCTGTTATACATTTTTCAAAAAAAAAGAGCTCTTCTCGCTCAGCCATTAGCGGTACAGATCATAAGCGTACGATGCGGGGGTGCAGGGGGCAGACTCCCCCCAAAAAAATTTTCTGAGGTGGAAAATTCGGGCAAAAAATGACCGAAATTCGGGCACAGAATAGGTGAAATTTCGGCAGAGATGAAAAAGTGAAAAGCTTGCCCAAATTTCTACTGAGTTCCCGAATTTTTGATAGAAATTCCCGAAAAAAGTGCAAAACTTTTTTCAGTATCACCTCTATCAGACTTTCGAAAAGGCACTGACATGCACAGTCCTAACCACTTCCATACCCAAAGTTCATAAGATATGAGTAAACCTGCTAATGGTATATGTAGTCGTAACAATTTACTGTTCACTTACTTCCCGCAGTGTGGTTCTGATTTATCCCAAGAACTGAGTAAAAAACTCACTTAAACAAGCAAAATGAAAAAAAAATTCCTAAAATAGTAGAAATTCTTGGAAATATATCCAACTCAAACTTAGCAATAAATGTAGCACCATTTTGCATCTATCCCACCTTACGTGAGCAAAAATTTTCCAAAGGAGAGGGGACACCCCCTCAGACCCCTACCCCAGGACGGCGATTCGCATGTGGTGAAAATCCCCCCCCCCGTCTTTGGAGATGGATCCACGTCCTTGACTTTGGGCAATTTTTTTGAGATTCGGGTAAAAATTTTCTGCCCCCCAAAATTGGAAGAGTCCCGTACGCCTATGGTATTGATGGTGATTGTTAATACACTTACGACGAAAAAGCATTCTGAAATGCGCTTTTTAGTCCTTCATTCCTTTTGCTATACCTATCAGGGAGGTTTATAATAACCCATTCTCTACCTCCCGCCCACTAGTAATCGTCCAAGAATGTTCTGTTGACTCCACGCACGTATTTTTGCAAAGAAAACTTGTCCGAATAGAAGACAGTAAAGAAGCCAAAAACAAGGGGGGGGGGTCTTCAGGAGGTTTTTTGACAACGTTTTTCTTTCTCTTAGACATCTTACTCTCTTCTTTAACCTAACCAAAAATTAGAATTCACTGAATTATGGACATTTCCCAGCCATATATGAGCAGCTCAAAAGATGTCCCAAAGATATCACCATTTTGCATTTTAGCAACCTTAAATTAACAAAAAATTTTCCCTCAGAACCCTCCCCAGGACGGCATCTTTTATGTACCGGTAGTGACAAAAAGGAAGGATCCCCACCGATGTATACAAAAACGAAGGCCGCGTAAAAAAGTGCAAATCTGCATCTAAGTATCCTTAAATTAACAAAAATTTCTCAAAGGGAAGGAACTTCCTCTCTTTAGACCCCTCCCCTAGGAAGGCACCTTTACATCGTGAAAAGGAAGGATCCCTACTACTGCTGAATTCACCAAATTATGGACATTTTTCAGTCATATATGAGCAGCTCAAAAAATGTCCCAAAGATAGCACCATTAAGTTTGTATCTAAGCAAACTTAAATTAACAAAAATTTCTCAAAGGGGAGGGGTTTCCCCCTCCCCTTAGACCCTTCTTCCAGGGCGGCACCTTCATATAGTGAAAAGGAAGGAAAAAGCGCAGGGCACGTAAAAAAGTGCACTTTACACGCTGCCACTTAGTTTGAAAGAACATCCAGCCAGTTGGAATTTGGGACCTTCACACCGCCCTAAACATATGACCCTAGCTACGGCCCTGGCCGTAGCGTAGGCCTTGCAAGAAAATGTTCAGTCGAAATGCCTCCCGAACGGGGGGGGGGGGTGACAAGCCTATTGTATACCTTGTAAGTTGCATCTGAACATTATTATTGTTTTCTTTCTTTAGAAACGAATTTAGCTCTGATTTAAATTAAAAGTTACTTTAGTCTACAAGCTCACTGAGTTTAGCTTATAATTATAGGTAGTAGTTGGCTAGTTTATCTTTAGCTTGCTTGCGTATGCAGGTCTATTCAAGTTGTGCATCTTGTGGGAGAAACAGGGCTCCTTCGTCAGGAAGTTAATCCTACCTAAGAATGCGTCCATGGTGGGGTCCGGGACCTCCCCAGGAACACTTTTGGGTAAAAGGAACTCTTACATGCCATTTCCCAGGTTCTTTATGACTTGAAATCATAATTAGGATAGTGAAATATTCAGCATTTTAGTAATTTTGCCCCCAAGTAGGTCGGTTTGGAAATCTCGACCAGGTTGGAGTTTCCCCCTCCCCCCTCAGGCTACGGCCCTGAAATGAGAGCAAAATAACCATCTGAGCCCAAAGCGAGAGAGCAGTTTTGGCTTTTAAGTGCTGTCTAATGCCAAAAATATCCCAAGCTTTCGCTAGAGATTAAAATTTCTCTGGATCTTTGCATTATAACAAAGGGTGAGTGTATTCTAAAAGTGTGCGTCGGTCTGGTTTTCGATGTCATGTCGGGACCACCCGATCGTCGGTTTGGACTTGACCAAGACCACCCGAAACCGACAAATCCTCCTGTTCAGACTGCCCGAGACCAAAGATGTTGGATTCGGAGTGGGTCAAACCGCCCAAACCGATGAAGCTTTCAAGTCAGACCATCCGAGACCAACCCGGAAAAACCCGAAGCAAAGTTTAAGTGCAGAAACGTACAATTAGTAGGATTTCCTTTGTTACTGTATATTAACTACAGATCACACAATTTACCAAAGTTCAAGAAAGTTCAAATTTGGTATCAAATTACAATCATCAAAGCAAAAGTTAACACGAGGGTTTGCATGGGTAAGCGAATATATCTTAAAACTGAGTTAAAGTGACTCAAACAATTGAAAAGAAGTGTAAGGACAAGTCCTTAGATCAAAGTGTCATCAATGAGAGAGAGGGTTAGAAAATGTAAATTAAACTTGAGCGTTTAAAGTGACTTTCAAAGAAAGCAAAAGTTTAAGGATCAAACCTGAGATCAAATTACTATCAATAGGTGCCAAAGTATACAGATGTATGTCACTTACAATCAACCGCATCACACGTTTACGAATTAAATCTCCCTTAGGTCAAAGATAGAGAATTTATTGCTTCGACGAGTTCCGTTAAAGAACTATAACAATGACACTTAATCGACCCCTTCCCAGTTCCAATCTTTTTTTATTTTTACATAATCACCTGATATTATCTTGGAAGTACTACACATCAATCGTATTTCAGATGGTAAATAATTCGATATTTCAACGTCCTGTAGACATGCCACATAGACTAGAACTGCACCACTTCCATTCAGTAATAAAGGTACTCATGTTTTACTTTCCCGTTGACCATAACCAGATAACGAGGGGCGATATTTACTGAGGAAAATCGAGTTAGTGAATCATCCTACAATGCATAATATTCAGCGGTTTGTGACTTAAACTCACGCATATTACGTAATATAGTTCAGCCCTAAAAATATACTTTTTATCGATAGCCTATTAACTATTCAATAATCTGCAAATATATCACATAAATTAGTCTTTGATTAAGACAGTAAGAGCAAATAAAAACTTACATATGGACACTTATTACCCCAAAGTACCATTTTCGGTTGGGGAAATTGGTGACTGCTTCTTTGATTGACATCAAATTCAAAAGACGCAGACTAAATTACATTAAACTGCATGCACAGAGATTGTTTTGATTACACATGAAATCCTTGCATGATCACCATGGGCCATGACCTGGACCGGATTTAAGCATGGGCCAGCGGGGCACACGCCCAGGGGCCCCACAAAACTACATTATTGTATATTTTTGGTAGAGTATTCCAGCATGGAAGTACTATCTCCGAGGTAGTACTTCCATAATTCCAGACTTAATCCAGAGGTGGCCATCGTAAGAAACAGAGGGAAACACACATTGTCGAATACCTTAATTTTGGCTGTCTCGCATAATTATAATACTACATTAAAGATCGACTCTCTCTGACCGTGAACTGATCAAGCCGAATTTAGTGTAATGACGCAATTAATGTTGGAATTTGTGGAGATCATCAGTGCTAATTTTCGTTTTGTAGGCTTACATGTACTTAAAGGGCAATTCTTGTCACCCCAGACAGTTGCAATTCTCCCAACTATGCAACTTGTAGCTCCTCCCATTACTGTATAAAACCCCTCCTTGTGCCCCCACAAACGTATTTTATTACTTCAAGGTTATGTCCTGGTGAGCATGCAAGGCTATAATGTGTAATCCAAGCACTCTCTCAGCATTGTGAGGATTGTAAGCTACTATGCATCTTTTGAATTTTCAAACTTTGCTGTCAATCAAAGAGCAGTAACCAACTGAGAATTTTGATACCCCAACACTAAAAATATACCTTGGGGTAACGAGTGTATGGCTTTAAGATTGAAATCTATGGAGTTCATTTCGAGTGGGGAGGGTGAAAGTGACCACAACCTTTGCCCTGCTTTCGTGACTTGCGTCACTTTAGTCTTGTGGAAAATTATAGTCCAAGGGAGCCTGTGCAAAGTTTATTCCCAGTCCCCACCCGGTAAATCCGGCCCTGGGCATGGCCTTGATTTGATCGAGGCCATACATTGGTTGACACACAGTGACTGTACAAGTAATCGTTGACAAATCAGAGTGAAGCTCTATTGTTTGAATGAAAGTCATTCAGGGTGCAGTCATCAACTGTATTTAGAACTCTATGGGCTATACCTAAATATGGTTCTGCAGGGAGTTGCTAACTCCCTCTTGTGGAGATGATATATCCCATTTTAGAAGACTCTACACGCCCTTCTTCATCATGTAACTTCCAGTTCTGGACGGGCGGAATTCTGCATAAAACTTCGTCGGTTTTTTCGGTTTTTCTCGGTTTGGGTCGAAAACGGTCAGACCACCCGGGACCGAAGAGTTGTCGGTTCCATGATTGGTCAGACCACCCAACCGTCTGTCCGAGTTTAGTGAGACCGCCCAAAACCGACTTTGGTTTCGGGCTGTCTCGGGTTGGTCCCGGTTTTGGGCGGCCTGTGCATACCTTTAGTGTATTCTACTCCAATAACGCCGCAAGACAAATCCATGCCTTGAGAAAATGTTGATTAACGTACCTCATCTCTGGGCCATGAAAGCTGACATATATATGCAGCATTTCTTCAACGGTGATCACTTGAGGAGTGCCATCCATTTCTGAAATTCGTACAAAGTTGTCGGGTCAGGTCTGCAAGGAAAACGACCGAGAGGTGCATGGGGATGGGGGAAGAATGGATCACATAATCTGGTAATAGGGGGCGCCACCACCCTAGAAAACATATCTTACCAATAGCAAATAAAAATGACTACATTGGTATATCTCTCTCCTAAAATTATTCCCCCAGCTGTCTTGCCCTTTCGGTGTACTCGTCTGGCTACGGGCCTTCCCATCATATTTGGTACAATATAAATACTTGATGTACCGGGTTTAGTCTCCATTTACATTTACACGTAGGACTTAAAAATTGGATGAAGAGAATGATTTGTAATCATTGAAGCATTGAGGAACGAATTAGTTCAAATGTCCAGGAGAACGAACCCGCTATCGGAGATAACTTGCATTATATCGAGTCCATCGTTTGCCTACGAGATGATCAATCTCTGGGAACGTACATTTTCCAAAGTTCCCTCGACTCCCTGACAAACAGTGGCGTAACTCCTATGGGCTCGGACCGTGCTGAGCCGGGAGCCCCCACTACACTGGTGCACAGAAAAAAGCCAGGCTTAGAAAATTCAAGGTCTAAGAAATTGGGATTGTACCCGCAATATTTCTTGCTTCAGGAATGGAAATGAGCATTGAGTTCTTTGGACATATCAACACTCATAGTATCAAAATTTTCGCCCGCTCCGCGAGCATGCAGCCTCGCCGCATGGCCGTGTTTCGATAACGTCTCAAGCATATTTGCATTATTCAAAAGGTTGAGGGTTCTATACAATTACGCGGATTGTTCTTGTACGTTGGAGCAATTATGAAGGAGCAGGGCATTGCAAAAATGCAAAGTAGTGGAATTCAGGGGAAAACTCGCCTTGGCTGATGTATTTTGTTAGGAATTTAAAGTGTCTCAGTCAGCGACGTGGATCCATCTCCAAAAGTGTGTGGGGGGGGGGACTTTCCACCATTTGCGAATCGCTGTCCTGGGGAGGGGTCTAAAGGGAGGGGTCCCCCCTCCCCTTTGGAAAATTTTTGCTCACGTAAGGTGGGCTAGAAGCAAAATGGTGCTAAATTTGAATTGAATATATCACCAAGAATTTCTACTTTTTTAGGAAGTTTTTTTTTTTCATTTTGCTTGCTTAAGTGAATTTTTTACTCAGTTCTTGGGGTTAATCAAAACTACATTTCGTGAAGTGAGTGAACAGTAAATTGTTAGACTTTTCACCATTTACGAATCGCTGTCATTGGGGGAGGGGTGTCCCCCTCCCCTTTGAAGAAAAAATAAAATTGGAAGGTATCTATATGGCAAATGTTGCCATATTTGGGCGAAATTTAGCTTTTAATATGAAGTTTCAATCGTTATCACAGTTTTAGATTTCATCATTTTTGAAAAAGTGGGGGGATTTTTGGCGATGTCCCCCCTTCCAAAAAAGTGAGGGGGCGCGTCCCCCGTCCCCCCATGATCCACGCCCATGGTCTCAGTGCAAAGTCTGCACGCAAATTTTGATAGTATAGGGACGATTTTCAATGCAAAATTCCGGCGCGCTTCGGGCGCATTCATCACGGTGCACACTCCATTTCTTATAAGTATTACTGGGGCAACAATACATTAGTTGTAACCAAAACACTTTTTCGAAAAAATGTACAACTCCGACCTCTTCAGGGATCCCGCATCAGTAGAGAATCTTAGAGCAATGTTATGACATGAGTAGCATGTACGGTAACATTTGTAGTATATGCATTTGTCGTTAGACATTTTTCCAACGAGTGCCATGTCACAGCCAAAATATCACTAAATAATGATAATTTCTATGCATGTAATTAACTGAAAGATTTGGCTAAGATACCTGCATTTTGCATCTATATGCCACATTGAATTTACAAAAATTTCTCAAAAATGCACAATTTACACCGACTTGCTGGCCAAATGTATCTAGGGTGGGCTTAAAGCACCATCTTCTATAGTTCCCAACATTCACCAACCTCTGGCGGCGCGACTGGACCTACTGATAGGGGGCCGTTTGGGTCCAGGAGCCGGGGTCGTTACACCGCTGCTGGCAAAGAGACGAAGAGCCAAACCAAACGTTATTACTGAAGGAGTTCTGTCCCTGCATTAGACACTACGTTCCCGAAAGGACAGCAAACTTAACTGAGCAACCTCTCAGTCACAGAACCGCGTGTTTGGTCTAGTGGTAGAGCATCCGCCTCTCACGCGGGAGGCCTGGGTTCGATTCCCAGGTCGAGTCATACCAAAGACTTAAAAATGGAACCTACTGTCGTTGTGCGTGATGCACCGCATAAGCAATGGAGTAAGGGAAAACAATCCAGTGCCCCACAACTGGAAAAAAGCATTGGCCGGCTCGACTTAAACCAAGAGGTAATAAGTTGAGGCGCAAAACTCCATCTAACTAACCGTAGCCGAACAAGGTACTAGGAGGCGAAAGGGTTCCAGGGGGCGAAATTTTTTAGGGGGACCAAATGTGTAAAAATGTATTAAGTCAATGGCAACTTGAAAACTTTCTAGGGGGATTTTCAAGAGGGCTTCACCCCTTTGGCCTCTCTTTGACTACGGGCCTGCAACCTCTTGACCTTCAAACCTTTACATCATGGGTCTGTCATGCGTGCGGTGGTCTCGTTCTAGACTGGTTGAAAGGAACATGATCATAGCCAAAAAGCCGAGAAGTGATCTAGGACATGCCTGCGTACCATGGAACAAACAGAAGAGAACAACGATGGGACCTACTGGGGATGAGTTTCCCATTTCCAAACTTTAACAGACACTGCCATATAGTCTAAGTAGGCCTTTGTTATGGTAAATTGGTAGAGTTTCTGTATTTTGCTGTATGAATCTATGATAGACGATTAACCTATCCCTAAAACTCGCGAAGCGCGCAGAAAAGTGTTGGTGAAAGTTCGAACAAAATCTGCAGCGTCTAAGCTAAATGCTCAACAATTTAAAAAACATGGATTATCGACCAAAAAACCATGTTTATCGACCGAAAAACATGGTTAATCGACCAAAAACTTAGATTTTCGGTCGATAATCCATGTTTTTTCCTGAAAAACCATGTTTTTCGGCCGATAATCCAAGATTATCGCCGATAAACTTGGATTATCACCGATAAACCATGTTTATTGGTCGATAACCATGGTTTATCGCCGATAAACTTGGATTCTCGACCGACAAACATGGTTTATCGCCGATAAACTTGGATTGTCACCGGTAAAATATGCTTATTGCTCGAAAAACCTTGTTTATCGTCGAAATTCCATGTTTTTCGACCGATAAACACGGTTCATCAGTGATAATCCAAGTTTATCGACCGATAAACATGGTTTATCGGTGATGAACTTGGATTATCACCGATAAACATGGATTTTCAATTGAAAAACCTGGTTTATCAGTGATAATCCAAGTTTATCGGCGATAAACCACTTTTATCGGTCGATAATTAAGGTTTATCACCGATAAACCAAGTTTATTGCCGATAAACATGGTTTATCGGCGATAAACTTGGATTATCGACAGATAAACTTGGTTTATCGGCGATAAACTTGGATTATCACCGTTAAACATGGATTTTCAATTGAAAAACCTGGTTTATCGGTGATAATCCGAAGTTATCGGCGAAAAACCATGTTTATCGGTCGATAGTTCAAGTTTATCGTCGATAAACCATGTTTATCGGTCGATAAACCATGTTTATCGGTCGATAAACCATGTTTATCGGTCGATAAACCATTTTTTCGACCGAAAATGTAAGTTTTTCGGTCGATAAACATGGCTTTTCGGTCGATAATCCATGTTTTTCGAATTATTGAGCATTTAGCTTGCCATAAGCGTCTCGGAATACTTCGAGCCCACAGTGTAGCCCACTCAAATTGTGTAAAGGGAATTGCTCTAGTCCAACTTCACTGGGGCGATGGGGTGGGATGTATTTCACATGTCCCACCCACCACTTTTAGGGGGATACATACCCCATTACCCCCTCCCTTCATGATCGCCGCTCCTTCAACTGTCCTACACTCTATTAATTACAGTCAACCGTTTCTGTTTTGTGTTATTATATTATAGCCATTAACCCAAGTTAATTGTTAGTTAATTTTTATTTCATTACATACAGATACCTTTAGCGCAAAAATTAACCTAACTACGTATGTTGGAAATGTTTGAAATGTTTGCATTACTTCTGCACCTAAAGAGTAGCTTAAATATCGTGACGAAGAGATATAAACGGTTCAGTGTGATCAATCTAAAGAAATTCATATTATTGAGACGTTAAGCGCAAATAAGTATGATACAAACGCCAAGTTTAACGGAAGGTCGATGTGACGTCATTTCCGAAAGGTCGATGTGAGGTCGTTTCCAAAGAGACAAGTTGCATAGTTGACAACAAAATACTGTGTAAATAGGATATGTACAGTAGTACATACTTTTATGCGTTATTGCGTATACATAGTAGTGTGTGTGTGTGTGGCAAAAACGTTAATGTAGTTACACTTACGACATGCGCACGTATGCAAATCAGCAGCTAAGAAATACACCCATAGAAAAAAATTAAGGAGAACGTAATAACCTCAGACGCCGTCTGTTGCACACAGTTACAGGGAAGAAAAGAATTTCAACTCCCCAGAAGTAATACGTAGGCCTATATCTATAACACTTGATCTATGACTAAACTCGGCATAATTTTTGGGGTGGTTTTTCTCAGTTTAATGTGAATTACACAACAATCCACATTTGCAAGTGGTATATAATTCAAATTTATTGTTCTAAGTAAGCCGTTTTTTGCTGCACAAAGTTTTCCAATATAGCTTGCTTTATGCGTGCACGTTTCATGGCAATGACTGAGTAGTGTGTGACACTTCTCTGCATTTATTTCTTTGGCATTTATGGACATGAATGTACATACGTACTCGTACGTAAGTACAGTACATACGCGTACGTACGTGCCATCAGCTAGCTCAGTTGTGACGTTATACTATTACCCGCCTGGTGAAAACGGTGACCTGAAGAGCAGTTCTGTCCAAGACTTTTTGCAGTTTTCTGAGAAGTGGTTGACTTCCATCGAGCCAAACATTAACACAAGTAGCAAAGTAAGTATCATATCCAATGAAAGTATGTAAGAAACCTCGAAAGCTGTTGATATGTTAACTATGTAAATTTCATATGAGTGAAGACGGTTCTTGTAAAGTTGTAACGTTAGTAACCCATTACCCAACGTCAACAGGCTAAGATAGTCTAGCTATTGCGCCTTGGCGCATGGCCTAGCCTATATATCATTTAGCAAGTTAGCTGATAGGCCGCCCTAATGTGATATTCAGGGATTCCACCAGAAACTCAGAAAAGGGGGGGATTTATTACTGCTAAACCCCCAGTCCAAATTGATGCTGTCCTTGGCCAAAGTTGCAAGTGGGTTCAGGGGG
>WURT03130954.1:0-11501 GCA_009936505.3 Holothuria glaberrima | reverse complement strand
AAATTTTTTTATGCTGTGCTCATGGCTCAGTTTCATTACATTTAGCAAGGAACCATAGTGCCCATTGGGCTCTTGTTAAGTTTGTTGAAGTAATGTCAAAACCTAGTGCCTAATGTAAATCATGATAGAATGGATTAGGGAATTCACAGTGATTAGACTGACAGCCTCGCCATTCAGATCCATACTTTCCTTGAAATTTTCCTTTTTAGTTCATTTTCAAAAGGAAATATGTTCCTCAAAAAGATTGTTGTTGCAGGGATTCCTTTATGCAAGCTTGAACTTTTCCTTGCTTTCTTCAAGTGTAAAGATTGTCAGCTGCAGGGGATTCCTTTATGCATTGCTTGGACTTTTCCTTGCTTTCTTCAAGTATAAGGTTTTTGTCTTAAAGGTGAAGTGAGAGGTCTGAAGAATTTGGAAAGTATTACTATGTAGAAATCCAGCTCTCAAAATATATAAACCTCTTTGCTGAGCATCTCCTAATTTGTTTAAGAGGATCAAGGACTGCAGTTAAATTTTGTAGTGAAGGGTTCTGTAGCGTTTCTCTTTTAAAAACACAAAACAAAACAGAAAGAAGGTATGATATTCTACAATCATTTTGTAAAGTCAGTCAGTGCTGACTCAATCTGATTTAAAGTGGAAAAACATTAACATCTATGTTCCCAGTTTGTTTTGACTTTTTATTGGATCTAGTTACATGTGACTAAAAATGGTTCATTTTATTATGCATTTGATAAAAATAGGGAAAAAGATGTGAAATTCAACTCTTCTTGAAAATTTAGTCTCATGTGACCCAGCATGGAATATTTTCTTTAATATGTGTTCAATAAAAAGGAATCAGTGAAAGCTGTAAGCATTCATGTGTGTAAAATGCTGAGTGGGTGGGTCTGAGGGCAACCTCCAATCTTTTACTCTCATCATTTAGCTGTTTTGTAATCAAGCTGTGACTCATATCAGAACCTTCCAAAATTCTGGAAAATTTTTCTTTGTGGAAATATTATAGATATTTGAGCTTCTGACTCAATTCAAGTCATTAAGATACTTGTATTACTTGTAGCAGTAGGAGACTCAACTTGTCGCAAAAAGAGTGACTTGATTAAAATTCTGTCATGTACAAGTGTGAAAAACTTCTCTCCAGGAAATAAGCTAATCCTTGTATTTTGCAAATAGTGACTTTTGCAGATTATTTGATTTTTGAATCGTTAAAGTCAGTGAAAACCTCATTATGTATGCATACAGGCAAATCAAAAGTGTAATATGCGAAGTCTTTTGAATGAAAACTGTGATAGCTCCAATGTGTTGTCGAGTGCTATGCTATTTCTCTCACTGAAATGTGATATTAACCTATCCTTAATACAAATCATGTCATCAGAGAACCAAAACAGCAAAACTCATGATGATTGACCTTTTACAAGTCAAGTGTTCTCAGCTTCATGAACTGTCCGGTAGTATTACTGCACCTTGAAGAGTACAACAGTGATAAAGACTCCATTAAGACACCGGTCAGAAGCTGTTGATCTCTGTTTAGCAAGATCATTCACAAGTAGAGCAACTCTTAAAGTTTTCCCATTCAGTATGTCAGTTAGTGCTAGACTTGAAGTGGGAGTACAGTATGTTGTCATGAGTATGGGTATAGGGGCAGTGTCTGTGTTGTTATTACGAGCACGAGTACGTCCTTTTTCATGAGTACGAGTACAAAATTTTTCTTTAGCTCCTTTGCAGAGTTTTCAAAATCAGTGGGTATGAGTACAAATTCAAAATATTACTGCACCTTGACAAGTGTCACAGTGATAACCAGACTTCTTTAAAGGGGTTTATTGAGTTGGCCCACAAAATTCATTTTTTTTCACACCTGTTGAGAATTACTCACATCTTGATGGTAAATGATCAAAGAGATTCTGCACATCTGACTCACAATTGAAATGACAATGATATGGTAATAAATAATTAAAATCATTCATTACAAATTCATGACCAGACACTTTTTACCATTAGGTAGTAATCATATGCAACCCCTGTCCACAGAAACTACTATTTCTCACATTTTCAGTAACTATAGGAAGTGGTACATGAGTACTGTAATGAGGCTGATAAGAAGCATTGTCATGCAATGATTTCCTTCAAACCCATCACAAAAATAATCGATATCAACTCAGTGAGCCCCTTTAAGACACCTGTCACTGTTTTGCAAGATCATTCATGATCATTCACAAGTAATTCAAAACTTTCTTCCTTTATGAAAGTCAGTAAGGGCTACACACTTTAGTAGGCCAGCAGCAATTTAATCAAGAAGCAGGGTTCCAATGAGAAAATAAAATCAGAAGGGGACTTCCCTTTTTTCAATGCTTTTGTGCAATAAGGGTTTGCAGAAACATTTTTTTGTGTTTATGTTGTAGGTATTTTCGCTGTATAGGTGAATGATCTAGGGCTGCAAAGAAGGTACTTTAATTTCCTGCAGGCTATTATTTCATTTGCAGGATTTTGTAGTCAAAAGGTAATTTTGAAATTGTTTACCTCAGCATGAACTTTGCAAAGTGGTGTGGCAGTATGTACTTTAAGTTCCCAAGTAAGTTTCACTGTTCTTTTCTACTATAGGTCTGGACTCAAGCTGTAACAGTTTTAAATGTTTTAAACAGCTTTTGCACATGTATATTTGTAAAAGATTCAAGCTTTTTGATCACATTGAAAATAATTGAAACTGCACCTTTTCACCACTTAAACTTCAGCACTGTAAAGATTTGCACCCAGCTTCTTTCTGTAATCAACAAGGAATTGGTTGTAATTTTTTTACCTTCAAAAAAAATTTTCTTTCTAAGTGTTAAAAAGTTGATACATGCTTATATGCAGGGTCTACTGTACCAGCCAGGCTTGTATAGATCTTATGCCTATGATGTCACAGAGCTGACGCTGCTCTCCTCTTTGGGGGAAAGTGCATGCCATTGCAAGTTGCAGCAACAAATACAGACAGCTGATTTGTCAACCAATCACATATGCGCGAAAGACTTCTACTAGTGCATGCGAAATCTATGCTGTTTGTGCATGTGCACACAAATTTTTTGCCTCCAAAATGACGTCGAGTGATGTCAGTGCATAAGGTCTATAATGCTTACAGTTAGTAAGGTATCAATGATGGGGCATTCATGGGTTAAAGTGGTAGTAAAATCACAAGTGCAGAAATGCAGGAACTATTTTAATTGTAGTAAATGAAAGAATTTGCAAGTAATGAACATTTTTGCCTGTTGCTCTTACAGTACTAAAGAAAAAAAGGAACAAGTACCTGTAGTTATGAGTTTTCAGCATTGTTCCAACGTGTATATCATGATAATCATTGTGGGTTGAAATACTCCTGGACACAGGAAATTTGCCCCCAGAGCAGTCAAAGTTGCTTTCAGAAAGACTGAAGAGGTCAAAAGAACCCCCAATTTTTTGAAATTTCCCATGTTCCCATCTAAATAATTCCAGTAGTCAAAGTAGACCTTGTGGACGCTCAAAACAGCTGTGATTGTAAACCTTTTTAAAAAAAAAGGGGGGAAAGAGGAGATTTTTTTTCCCAAAACACTTGAAAAGAGACCCTATGAAAAAGCATGAAATTTTAAACCTACTGATTCATATGTATTTTGTACAACAGTTTGATAAAATACTCTTGTTTCCCTGCAAAGCTCATTATAACCTCATTATAAGCTCTTTCTGTTATAGCTAATAGGTTCCCAGTAATATCCAGAAGTCTTGTCATAATTCTCATCACATTTCATTTTTGAACTTCCTGTAGAACTGTATGTCTCATTTGCTGTCAACAGTTTCAGAATACACTCCCAAGATGTGGAATAGATTAAATGAGCATCTAGAGAGCAGCAATTATTTAACCTTAAGGTCTTTATCAATACCATCTTGCTTCCTGGGGCTTATCAGTAATAGAATCTGTGCTTCAAGTACTTCGAGGCTACAGTAGTATACATGTGCATAACTTTGGCTGTATGCAAATATCACTCGATTGGATAAATCGTGTTCCGTACTCACCACCTTAAATAAAACACATGTACAGTTCAACTTTATACTGTAATTATCACAACACTTGTATTCAATGATTATTGCAGTAAAAGTGTGTGAATATCACACCAGTGTTTACACTTGCACCAAAATCTGCTAAATTTTTTGTTGGGGATTTTAAAAATACAGGGGGGCAGTTAAAATGTGTGTGATACTCATTAAATAATGGCTTGTCCCTGGAATCACAGGCTGCCAATAATGTTATTATTCATAACGGGAATCTGCCCTTTGAATCGACTTTGCAATGTCTTGTATGAAAGGAAGAGGTTTGCTGAGTTAGTGAATCGGTATCAGAACGATGTAATTTCTGAATGAAATTTTGTTCTGTTTTTAGTGTTTTTCTTCAAATGTTCGCAATATTTCTGGTATAATTGAAATGTTTCAAGTGCTGCTTCACATTTTTTCATCTCTTTGTTTCAAACACATTGCGGGAATTTCGCCACAATGAATTATTTTTCAGTGGGAGTCTCAATTTTTTGTGGGAATCCTGCAATCCTGCGCTCTAGTGTAAACACTGTGTCACACTAAATTCAAGACCCCATGTGAACATTGCATCGAATATTGTTTTATTTTATTTTTATTAAATGCAAATATAGTAGTACTTTATAGAAATGTGATGTTGTGTAGTGCTATGTTTGAACAGTTGCAAGAAAGAAAGTTTAACCATGGAAAATATCAAAGGCTCCCAAACTATTTTTTACTTATAATGAAAGGCTCAAAGTAAAATTTGAGGATTTTTGCACTCTTTATCTATAGTGTATCACAGTACTTAATAGCCTTGGTCTGTCACAGAAGTATTTGCTGAGAAACAGGCAGGCCTTTTCCCAGACAAGGTGTTGAATGGGTGAGATAGCTCGATAGGGGAGGGGGGGACGGAGTATTAAAGTCTAGATGTATTAGGCCTGTTAAAATAGTTGTTCATAAGTTTTTGGGTGACCAAAAATCAAAATTGATAAGGAGTAATACCTATCCCCTCCCATCTCCTCACCCCTCCCATCATCCCCTCCCCCCACCCCGTGATCACTGGCATTGAGATAGGGCAAGATAATAAAGAAAAGTCTAACAAGTCTCATCAAATGCCAAGTATTGTTCAACAGCTTGCATCCATACACAGTATCGTTGCAAAATATGAACCAATCATGTGTGCAGTTTCATCTACAGTACTTTGGTTGGAAGGGTAAACCAGTGGCACTGACTGGATGATGTGGCTCATATGCCTGTTTGTAATTACAGGCTTAGTTTTGAAACTGACATAGATTGAGACACAATATTTTCATACTCATCTTTTTTTGGAACAGTGATGCAAGAACGACTGCATAAGTCTGACTAAGAAAACCTTTTGTGTGTAAGAAGTCTGTGTGTCCTTCTCCAAGGCTATATGGTTTGGTTGATCTTTTAAAATAATTTTGGGATGAAGAGAATGATCTTTCTCCACAGGATGGTACCTAAAAAGTCACCATACACTATGAAGGAAATTTCTTAGTTTCAACAAAGAGGAGGCACTATACTTCCGTCATTTTGTATCAAGTGAAGTGATTCCACGTAGTTCTTCGTCATTCGTTGATCATTGCTATGGTTACAATATTAGAGTTACATTTTGCAATCATGCAGAGCTGATTCATCACTATGAGGTGCTTAAATCATTATGCAGAAACTTTCAGCAAACTATTCATGATCCATCCCTCGGGGTATGTCGGCTGAATCAACTGTTGTTATACTTTTAAATGTGAGACTTAAAAATCCTCACAGGAATGGTCCCTCAGTGAGGTAGAAGTCAAAAACATTAATTTTATCTCCTTAAAAGAACCTCTCTCAATTTTCTTGAATCAGGGAGGCCATGTAAGGCTTCAAGTGTCAAGTTGTCAAACCTTGTAACATGTATCAACAATGTTTCTTTTTTTTCTGTGAGAGAGCAAAAAAAAGTGCATTTATGTCGTCCTTTTAAGTGCTAAATTTGCACCAAAAATAATCACAAGAAAAGCTTAATTACAGAACTGATCAAGTAATTTGAGAGACATTTGCTTTTGTATAAACTAATAAGTTTAGCAAGATTGCAAATTTGTAGTATTCTGTTATTTACCAAGAAAATTGAAGAAGATTTGTTTAGCTTTGCTGTCACTCCTTGGGAAATAAGTGAGAATATTACTGGATTTGAAGATATCAAAGTGGCAAGTTTCTGAGTTTAATTGTATTTGTTTCCATATTTAATATCAAAGCTTCTCCACTTAAAATTTCTTGCAAGTGCCGTAGCACTTATTCACATGATCCATTCCTTCATTACTGCTTTGTGCAGTAAATAATTGAGCTTACTGCATATTGTGTTGTACAGTGTAATAGCAATAAATACAAGTAACCGTTACAAACAAAAACAAGCATGGTGGTATAGTGGTGTCTGTTAAGAATTATATATCCTCAGAAATGAATATCATATCACTTTTTGTTAAATGAGATCTTTGTGATATGGTCACAGTGGGAATGTATGCAATGGTGATGGTGCTTGTATGCATAATTTGTACATTTCATTTTTTTTTTTTTTAGTTAGGAAAGTGTAATTTAAAAAGCTGAGCCTTTCAGACTTGGGCATCATCATCATCACTATTGGTTTGGTCATATGGAAAGAAGCTGGGAACCCATCACAAGTTGCACTCAAGTGAATATGGGTACAGAGTCATATGGAAGTGGCAAACCCTAGTAAAACATGGTTGCATCCTTCAGTGTACACTTTGGCATGATACTTTTTGGAGAGTGACTCATGCTGGTGCTATGACCAGTGCTTTGTGTGAGTAGATAAAGGCAGTGGCATTTGAAGTGATGAAGCTTGATGACCGGGAGATTTGGGGTCTGATCCCCAGCTAGGTCAAAGTAAGGTGGGTTTTTCATCCAAGAGCAATCTATGGTTTCCATCTGACATGTCCTTTCAAAAGATGACAGATTTGGTCATAATGGTTGAGTTGGTTGGCCTGTGAAGTGGTAATTTTACAAGCCATAGGCTTCTGCCGTGGTTGCTTAGCAAAACAACTGCCCTTCATAGCCTGAATTAGGTAAAAGCAACATCGAAAATCCATACCCTGTGAATCAATTATGGGTGCATATAAGGTTAGTGATGATGAAAGGGAGAACATTTATGATGATAATTCAGGCCTTGAAGATCAGTATTTTTATGATGATAAACCACTACACCACAACTGTAGAAAAGGCTGACAGGGTATTAATTTCACCATAATATCAGGGAAGGGGGAAGAGAGCCAACAATAAAGCCATTTGGATTGAATTTGGCATATTTTAAAAGGTCAGTTCAGAAATATTGCACTAGGATGAAAAACTCACCTTACTGTGACCCTATTGGAGATCAAATCTGGAACCTCCCGGTTGCTGAGCTTTATTGCTTTAAATACCCTGCCAGTCCAATCAACCACAGCACCAGTTTTCCACTAAACATTAACAATCTATTGTACAAGAATTCAGATCTGAATTGTATCATTGAACAAGGATTTTGTACTTATGAAAAAAGGGTGGTATATACTGTTTCTACTCAAGTTTAATAGAGACTCATGTTGGTACTTCCTCACATGATTTAGTATTAGCATCACCCATGTTATTTGCAGTTCTTACAAATCTTTCAAAACATCGTTGTAATTGGATACATGTCAATGTTGGTACAAGTTCTCAGAAATTTTGTGGGAAATTCCCCCCCCCCCCAAAAAAAAACATATTTTGGGACAGATTTTGCTTCGAAGGGCAGGATCTGGATAAGGTACAACATAAAAAGTGAAATTTTTTGAACAGATTTTCCTCAGATGGGGGAAATTCAGACAGCGATATGAAAACTTGTGGACTCTGCTGGAAAAAGTGCAGGAATTGTGCAGTCCCACTGCCTAATGCAAGCACTGACACGTGTAGCACAACTCATGATGTAACCCAAGGCAAGGTTATATGTTCACTTATATTTCTTGTCAAAACAGCATACATAAAGGGGATACTTGTTGAACCAGACGTTATTGGTGCCATACTTTCTCTCTGCATCCTGTGTACTTTTGTTTAAAATTCAAACCTTCAGGGAAGATAATTAGTCTACCTGATTCCTCTCAGGGTCTTGTTTTGGAACATGCCTTCTTTCTGTTCATTGCCTTAAGACCTACAAAATAATTGACTGTGATAGTAATGATGCTTCATGTAATGAAATGTTTTTGTTTTGCAAAGTTGCATTTTGACAAAACCTTTTATTGCGTGAAATTATACTGTCGCTCCATTTAGCATCTTTGTGCAAGAAAGATTCAGATGTTATAGAAATTTCTAATCAAAAACTTGTTGTTAACCTTCAGATGAGAGAGGCTGAGATTGCTTGTACTTAATGATGATATTTGTTTCATCTTTCATTAGGATGAAATGTCTTCACTGCAAGTTTCCAGTGGCCTGTAATTATAGGAAGTTTACTACATCATTCAGTACTTCCACTAAATATTAAAATTGAATACTGCCCTCAGTTGGAGAGTAACATTGAATACCATTCCGTTCTGGCTAGTAGATACTATACAAGCAGAAGGCAGCATGGGACATTTCTTTACATATCTACTTCAATTTCAAAGTGTTGGTTTGAGCAATCTAGCATGTATTTAAATTCTATGCATAACATACTAAAGTATGGGGGAGTACTTACTTCTATTTGTGAGGACTACAACACTGTTGCATGAAATATTATTGCATGTTTGCAAAGAAATAGCACATACAGTGTATTGCCCAAAAATTGTGAGGTTTTTTCAATTGAGGGGTTTGGAGTAAGAGGAGAGGGGGGATGCAGCCCCCAGCCTCTCTGCTGAGAGCACCTACTGAAAATGGTCATGCACCATTACCTTTTGATAGGTACCCAAAAATGTGTTGGCAGTTGAATTAGCAGTGCTATTGTAATTCTGATCACTTTGTCCCAAGCAGATGCTGTAGGTGGTATGGCATGAGTCCAGGAAGAATGCAAGGATTGCTTTCCATCGAAACTGCAAAGTGTCTAGACTTTGAGTAAAGTAGTTGTTCTCATTCCACCTGTGAGGAAATAACAATCACATCAACCCAATGTTAAAACAACAGCTGAATATTGTTTCCATTTGGGAGTGCTACAGTTTGTAGGCCTACTCATAACTGTTGAAAATATGTTTGCTGTAGGCTGCCTTTTCAGAGTACATATAGGTTGGCTACTCTCTGTTCTGAAGAGTCTTTGGTCTGATGTCCCTTTATTCCAAGGGGGTCTCCCACGAGACCGAAGGTCCGCAAGACAGAAGGTTTGCGAGACTGAAATTGCATTGAAGCATATTGGCGAAACTGTAACTGGTTTGACGTGTGATCATACGCTCATTAAGGTCCGCGAGACCGAAAGTGAATTAAGGTTCACGAGACCGAAGGTCCATCAGACCAAAAGTGAATTAAGGTCTGCGAAGTTGAAGGTCCACAAGATGGAAGGTCCACAAGACCTAAGGTTTCGTGTGACCGAAATTGAATTAGGGATAGGGATAAGGGTTAGGGGTTAGCATTAGGATAAGGTTAAGGTTAGAGTGAGAGTATGGGTCTTTATGCTTTGTGTTGAAATATATGTAGAGGCATTGCAACATGGAGTGGTGTGCTATTTGGTATGATTTTGTATTGCAAATTAATTCACTATGGCCTTTTTGCATTATGTGATATGTGTCTAGCTAGAGAAATAGTAATTGATGCACTGTAAAGTATCCAATTCAATGTAAACTGTAACAATATTATAAACAAATGAGTAATTTTAAAGATTTAAAACCAAATATAATCTGTGCTAATGTAGCAAATAATAGTACACTGGACGACGAAGGTAAATTCCATATTTGATATTAAATATGTTTTTGGCAATGCTCTGCAGTGCAGCTTTAGCTAGTAATAATATTAAACTACAAGTACAATGAGAAAAGTTGCTCACCATGTAATATAAAGGCAATAGGCAGTCGCCCCAAAATTTCCTTTGAAAAATTAGCAAACTCTTGCAAATCTCCTCTTATTGCATTTACAAGCACCTCTGAAGGCATTCGGACATAACTATCATAAGGAATAGGTGAAGCAAGGAGAAATTCTCCTTCAGTTTCACAATTCACTAACAACAATATTGTCACATAATCAAAATAGGCCATTCATGGACTAGAGTGATGGGGCATACTAACTTTGATTGGGGTGACTGCATTTTCCCTTTAAACTGCAGCATGGTTGAAACACAGTATGTCATAAAATGTAGCAAAATGACTCAAGGGTGCAGCCAAAAAGGGGAGGTTTAGGCAAGGGCATTATTTGGCTCCGTGAGCTCCAGGCCTTCCCTTGTGCCCCTTCTCTCATGAGGTGACAAATTGTAGCATTACAGTATATATATTTGAAAGTTACAATTTTCATTTTTTAATCTTGCGCATACACAAAAAAGTAATCCTGTCCTACGTAGAAGCCATCAATTCAAGTCATTTGTAAATAAAAAAAAGTCATCAATTCAAGTCATTTGTAAAGCCCAAATTGTCCCTTGTCTGGAGACCCAAAACAATGCATAAAACATTACATGAAGGAATATGGTCATCAAAGTTATCTTAAGCTTGCTTGCTTTAATTTCCTGGGATCAAAAATTCAAGTATGAATGTCACATTCTAGAATTAAATTTACATAAATTAGACTTATTTTAAAATCAGGTAGTTGTAAAAATATATTTTAGGAGTAATGAACGTATCTGTTAGTGCACTTAACAACACTGCCCACATTGTTATTGTGAGAGTTAACGCTTTTATATAGACAAAAAACGGGTACAGATATCTCCAAGTTCATTGGCTTTGGAGTGCAATGTATATAAAAACAAGGCAGGTGTCTTGCATATATTTGATTTTGATATTGTTTGATTCAATTTAGGTGTTGCTAAGCAACATTGTAATTGCACTATCAATTTTTTAACTTAAACCAGTCTGTCAAATTTATAACACAACATAGATCAGCTTTGACCTGAGAGGTGCATATTCTGTTCTATTTTTTTAACCTTGAAACACTGGTCAGCTATGCTGAAGTGAGATTCACATGGGTTTTGTGCATGAAATTTCAATTGTGTAGCTCATGGCTGTACAATATGACCAAATCAGTTGCATACATGACTATAATTTTGTAAATATGGCAAGAGGATTACATTGTGGAAACGAATAATGCTCAAAATGTGACAACTTAGTCACCAGTCCAGGTATTACACAATGCATAAAGAATTGCTTGTAAGGTTGATATCCTTTTGTGAAGTACTGTGCTGCACATCCCAAAGTAATGTTCTTATTTCACAATTGATAGCTTCATGTAGGTATAACATAACATAACAAATTTAAGGGCAAAGGAGGGCAAAAGCCCCATAAAATGCCCTGAAACCCAAACCCTAAACAAAACCCAAAACAAACCGAAAAACCTAACCAAGCCCAGCAAAATCAGATTCTGCCACAGTC